>APFE031227974.1:0-67439 GCA_000404065.3 Pinus taeda
TGCCGGTCCTAGCCTACCAGCAGTCAGAGAGGGCTCTCTCTTTGGGATTTAGCTTTGTTTAGGGAATGATTTCAGGCTAGATATGATGCACATGGGTTTTTGTTTTAGTTTGGTGGGATGAATGATCAATTCAGGTAGTGTTTGGCATGCGAAGCGCAAGAGGTTTATAACATTGGGCATGGAGTCAAGGATGTGGACTGAAGGATGTGTTTTCTTTGACGGAAGAGGAATACAGAGCAGGATAGCTACACATGGACCAATATTGAAGTTTGAAATGAGATGAAATGGAGGTCAGGGAATGAAAGACAGCTAAGTAATTTTCATTCGTGCTAACAGAGGGAACGTGAATGAATATCCTATAGGAGCAATTAAGAAATTCCTACAACAATATTCATATACGGGGGAAACTAGTGCAAATATGAGCCTAAGAGGAATTCATATTTATAGGCTAATTTAGCAAGAAAACATTGAGAAGAAGCAGAAATTGAGGGCAGAGCACAGCTAAGTGACATCTGAACTATTCTTTTTCCCTGCAAGTTTAGATCATGACACAAATACGGTACAGAAAACATAGCAACGGTAGAAAGAGATGAGAAAACTTATTAGTCCATGAGGAAACAGGAGAGTTCTGCAATCTTGTTCTTCAGCCATCAAATGCACATTTAAACAGTCCAAACACACATGTTCCAGCAAGCTCTGTTCATTGAATTTCTTGGAGCGTACACAGCAAACCTCAAATGAGATTAATCGATCAAAAACATCTCACTTTTTGAACAGTACATAGGGAGGTTTTTTATAGAGAATATTTACAGACTTAGATCTGTGGATAAGATCTCAAGGAAAATATCTCAAAATATCTATCAAACCGATCTAAACAGATCTTAAGTAAATCAGTGTTTGCTGCTAAAAATAAATGCATGAAAGACTATATGGGCTGAGCTGGGGCAGCTGGCATCTTGGAGTAAATATCTAAGGCTGCGCATGAATCCTTTAGGCGGTTCCATAAATGATTTTTGTCTTTTTGGATTGAGGCGGTGGCTGGCTGTCCTTCTGTTCTCCGCTTTATTCCACGCCTCTGGTATTGGATATCTTCCAATTTTTCCATTACCATTTCTTCTGAATTGGATCTTTGCAGGTGGTTAGCTAGACTCATAGCCATACTTCTCTCAATCTCTGACATCATTTCTCCCGCTGAACTGGTATTTTCAAGCATGGATGCATGATTCAGCATCATACCTTTCCCCATTTCCATAAATTGTTCTGCAGACATGCAGTTCTCAAGAGGCGCAGAAGCCGACATCGTACCATTCTCAAATTCTGATAACGGGTGTTCTATCACTGTGGCCTTTTCAGTATTGGGATCCGGATTCAACATTATACCTTTCTCAATTTCTGATAACCAATGTTCTTCTAAAGCAGGTCCAACCTGATGAGCATCCTCAGACAATATTGCAACAGGTCCTCCAACCAAATGGGCATCCTCATTCACGACAAGCTCGTGTTTTTCTGTATCTAAATCCACTTACAATTCGCCTTACAAGAGCATTTGGTATATGACGACATAATCTTCCGTCAACATAGGCGACAGCAGTAGATATGAGGAAACTACCCAATGCGTGCCTTGGAATTTGTATTCCCTGTTTTATTTTCTCTTCGTCTTTGTTGGATTTGGATGCTCCAGGAAGAGCCACTTCCCTTCCATCATGAGATGATTCTTCCGCACTGGATTTCTTATTCGAGTCACTCATGCGCAAAATTTTCTCTGTTTGCCTTCGTAATGCTCGAATGGCAAAAATAACAAACAGTTGTTCACATACGGCCTTAAGCCTGGGGACCACTTGCCACTCAGATTCCCCATGAAGTCTCCGTAAAGAATTAACAGTTTGTGAAGATTCTACTGCAAGTAAACCTTCCCCAATAAGGAAGTTCTTTACACATTGTTTGATTTCATTCATCAGCACACTGTTTGGAGGTAAATTCTTCAGCAACACCTGATCATCAACTACTTTAACTCTTAAATAGTTTCGCTTAAATGAAGGATCTAACATTGCCTGTAGATATCCTTCAATGTATAACTCATCCATATCAGCACTTTGTTCAAGCTTAATTCGATAAGTGTAGCCACCCTTAACAGCTGTTGTACCTAATACTGATGGTTCCATAGCTAGTTTTAAAATGCCACGATAGAAACCATGCACCATTCCATTAAAACCACTTGTTTCGGCCCCCTTCATGACATTATCTGAGACTTCTCTTACTGCTTCAAATAAGACATTTGACCCAACTGTCTTTATCGTACGTCCCAGATCTCCAAAATAGCGGTTTGTTCCAGAGAATTCTTTATTCCCAATGCCATGAATAATGCTGAGCACATTTGATGGCCAGTCCATGGAATGTCATCAAGGCATGTGAAAGAAGAAGACCATTAAGCTCCACATTGGCACGAATCCTCTTGAATGCCTGAAAGATTTTTCAGATGGATGGTGAAATCCTTAAGAGGAGCTCCACTTATCCCTCTTCCCAAAGCTTTGACATATGCTTCCTTGAGCGTCCAGAGTTGTACAAATTTCTGTAGTTGCCTCTCAGGATCAAGGATCCCCTCTAACCATGCAATCTCTGGTAAAGAAAAATAGCGCCTGGCAAATTTTAGTATATTACTGTTCATTCTTCGTCCCTTTTCCTCCACATCAATGCCCACATTAACAAAACGTATTTACCAAAACTTTGCAGCAGGTTGTAAGAAGTTCTAAAAATGACAGGTAAATAACAATCTGAGCTTACTGAAGACTTTGTCGTGACACCACAAGCAATTAGTGAAGATGTATGAGAAAGACTGAAACATAAAGGAGGAGTTTTCCACACATTTCCATTATGCTTCTCAAAAGGCCATATTACCTCTGGCTTCCCAAATGTATTCTTCCTCAACTTCAGTGATAAAAGAGTCCTCCAGCATCTCTTCATTCCCCACCCATATAGTTTTATCAGAAGTAAAATTTCAGGCCCAGAAAACATTTCTTCTTTATTTGTAAGTGAAACAGGGCTCGTAGGACTGCTAATAACTTGATCGGATTGAGTCACTGAAATATGCTGAGGAGAATCACTATACCGTATCATGCGATAACCAACACAATCATCACTATCCTCTGACATTGGAGAATACTGTGCAGCCAGCTCCTCCCTGCAGAT
This sequence comes from Pinus taeda, assembly GCA_000404065.3. NCBI lineage: Eukaryota > Viridiplantae > Streptophyta > Pinopsida > Pinales > Pinaceae > Pinus > Pinus taeda. The sequence continues at coordinate 3,187 of APFE031227974.1, forward strand.
GTATGGAATTTGAACAAGAATCCTTGGCTGCTTGCCTTTCATGCTAAACATTGTGATTAATAAAGAATCATATTATAAATCCTTGGGCCGGCATCCACAAAGCAAGATAAATGGCAAAGATGACTCTGCTCCTACGCTGCTTTGAATATGACAATTTGAAATCAGTGAATATGCATGTGGTATAGGATCAACTTCAAACATCTCGTACTTGATTAAGTTCAACTTGACACCGACTTGAGAGTAAATAAATTCACAGAGATCCCATTTGATTCACCCGTGAGAGCTTCCTAAAGTTACTTGAAAGAACTGGGTTCACCCACTCTCATAACGCATCCTATGAGAGGGTACAAGAGCTGTTTCAGATAGGTTTGTTGCACATTATAAATCCTTTGCATTAGATGCCACGTCTCCAGTTGTGTTCTTTGAATTCATGTTAGTATAGCAGCTATCTTCATTTGTACATGATATCCCAGTAATCTTGCCCTCTTGTTGCGAGGATGTTGACAATTCAGCAATGGAAACAGAACTATTCAGTGTGCACTCATCAAGGAGTAAACTTCGTACTCTGCCTGAGCTTCTGATGGTTTGGGCAGAAAAGATTTCATTTGTGGTTGAACCAAACGAATATTCATCATGCTCCGTTAAAGATTTGACAAAAGGAGAAGACTGGTCCTCAGACTCTTCAATATGATGCATTCCTTGCTCAGAAATATTATCCACAGACATTTCAAATGAAGGCATAACTGGTGGGTGTGCCCGCATTTTCCATAGTAGCAAATTTCAAATATGGAACATTGCTGGAAGCAAAGCATGACATATTTGGCATGTAAATATGTCGATCACGAAAGGTGAACACCTGCTATGAGCAGGAGGCTAACATCAGGGTTGGAAATTTGAGTATTAGTGTAGAGAAAAGGTAGTGCTTCAACTCAATCAACACATTATGTTGGGACTCAAAGGCCAAGTGATATGAGAGAATCCCAACATCAACATCAGATAAAAACTAGCAAGGCCCAAAAATATATGAAGCTCTACTAGAGTGGCCAGGGCTAGCCAATCGAAAATGAATTGGATCTTAGCTAGATAGAAACACACACCCTTCTCATTGATTATGAAAACCATATATTAGATGTGGTTAATGCGAAAGGCGCATTTCTCAAAGTTGGCACATAGCATGTGCTACCACAGAGTTTGAAGGACTTGTCGGATATGATGCAATTTATCTTCACAATTATTTCTAAATATGAGTATTTTGTTAACATATAAAACCATGAATGAGTCAATAGAGGGATGTAAGATATCACCCATCAGCCTCGTAAAATTTGCAATTGAATTTTTCAACCCAAAAGGCATGACCAACCTCTCAAAAAGGCCCCCCTTTGATTTCAAGCTGGTCTTCCACACACCGGTGAGTTCTATTCGAACTTGGTAATAAGTAAACTTCAAATTGATCTTGCTGAAGTGAATGACCCCCTTGATCTATTAAAGAAGGTTATCAATCCATGGGATTGCATACCTATTAATGAAAGTGATATTAATTAGTGCCCTATATTTAGTGTAGAGTCTCTAGGTCCCATCTTTCTTATGTACAAGTACAATTGGGCTCCTACAAGGTGAGGAATTTTGTCGTATGTGTCATTTTTGTAGAAATTCATGGATATATCACTTGATTTATTCATTTTCCATAAGAAAGTGGTAGTATAATAGGTAATGGGGTATAGGTGACCCAGGGGTTAGATTGATCAAATTATTGATCTAACAATGCAAAGGGGACACTCTAGGTCAGGAAAAGATGTTGTATTCTTGCATAACCTTACATACCTAATTCTATTGTATGGAGGAACCCTTCTCGAGAGCTATGGATGTTGCCATGATCTTCCCCTCATTTTAAGCACAAATAAAAAAACTAAACAAATTTCCCTATCTAGGAGCTGATATTACTGCACTTCTTAGTAGAGATGAAAGAAATGATGGTAGGTGAGACTACCTCCAATATGCTAGATAGCGTATTCCCAAAATTGATAATAATAGTGCGAGCCCTGATATCATACATAGCATAATGCATCGACAAGTATGGTTGGCCTAATAACACATCACAAACTTGAATAGGAGCAACATCACATAGTAGTGCATCCATTAAGGGCTTAATATTGTAAGGAAAGCAACACAGTTGGTTGACACTACGTTCTCACCCTGGATGGAGCCATGCGATGATGTACACCTACACATGTTATTTTATCTATTAGCCCAACCACATCTCTAGTTCAACTAAGATGAAGTTCTTTTGGCTATGGTTATTGATAATGAAATAGAATGGAAAACCCTTCACCAACATATGTGAGTGGAAGATAAGCTCCCCCTCTTCTGGATATTTTGCCTCAATCTTCTAGACCTTGGTGGTGGAAATAATGGCATTAGGCTATCCATTGACAGCATACTTCTCCTTGTCAGTCCCCTTGTCAAATTTTGACTCAGAGTCAGAACATGCACCTAACTCTAAAGCTTTCATCTTGGCCACTAGTGGATTCTTGGTGTGACATTCATTTGTTTTATGACTAGAACTCTTATGGAGCTCACACCACTTTATCGTATCCTTCTTTCTCTTTGCGGAATTCTTGTTTCCTTGCAACTTTGATGGGTTGTAGTAGATCACCCCACCTTCGCAATGTCCTTTGTTTTGTGGTTTTGAGAGACGTTTTCCTTACTTTAGATTCACAGATCCAAAGCCTTGCTTCTTATAGTGAAACTTTTTCTTAATCTTGACAATGTATCGATATGTATTGCGTGTGAGGAAGTGTACAAGAACACTATCTCATCCTGAATGTATTTTTGTCTATAGTTGTAGAACTTGAGTAATATATGTTGTTCAGAATCCTTGATACACAAATGTGTATGAAGGGTATGAAAAATGTTTTTGAACTTGAGCACATCTTGGTCCCTTCCTTGTTGTAGTGTGGTCAATTTTATATACTTATCTTTATATCTCCTGTTAGGTTTATATTCTTCCTTGACAACATCTTGGAATGAATTATAAATGGACATGGCTAAAAATAGTGAAGGTTCCATCTTGTCCATCTACTCACGATATGTTTTCCACCAATCCTTGAGGTGGTGGGTAGCCTCGAGGAGTGAAAAAGTAATTTTTTCACTATTGGAAATATTTTGGACCAGAAAATATCATTTCAACATATTCAAGAATTTATCTACAACATCTACATCTATTCCACATTCAAATATAGGAATGTCAAATTTAACTTGTACCTGGAAGGTGGTAGCACCTCCTACGTGCCTTCTGGATGAAGATTATTTTCCTATTGACACCCATCGAAGAATCTAGGAAAAAATATCCTTCATCTCCTTGATTTGTAGCTCAAAGGATTGTTCGAGCAACATTTTGAAAGGATATCCTGCTCCTTCGTATTTCCTTTGTTCTGCGATGGGAGGTCATCAAGGTCATCAACACCAATATTTCAAAGTTTCAACCATTTGAAGTCCTAACTCCTTATACCCGAACATAGTTGGGGACATGCATCAAAAAAACGATAAACAGAGGACCGTTGTGATACCACTGATCCATAATTATGCAAGAACAAAATCAAATAAAGATTCAATGAGAAACATAAATCTATAATGAAAATTGACATATACATGCCTTTTGAAATATTTTACAATGAGGCTCGAAGGCCTTTTTATTATTGAGAAATAAGGGAAAACGACTCTATATATTTAGGACCCAAAAAACTACCAAATATTGTAAATTTTGATACAATTAAGGAAATGCAAAGAAACAGTGTTGGGTGTCCAAGTGGAATAGTCAGGTGGCCACCAATATCCACCTAGATCTCATATATAACATAATGTTGTCCCTAAAAAATAACTATATATCCTTTCTACATTAATTGACCAACACCTAACATATTTGTTTTTAGATAAGGAACATAATATACCTCTGACCTTCAACTCCCCCCTGTAATTTAGAATGTTAACCACTCATTTTCTTTGTACACCCACAGTCTTGTAAGTACCAAATTTACCTCTGTCTTCACAGAATGATTGAGATTCATGACCAAATTTTTGTTTCCCAACATGTGGTTACTGCAACCATTTTCTAATAGCCAAAAATTATGAAAAGTTTCATGCATGGTAATGCTTGCTAGCAACATGGAGTGATTATTTTTTGTAGTTACATTAACTCCCTTCTTCTCTTGATAACCTATCCTAAATTTTTCAATTGCGTGCATAGTGGCTAGATTTATTGTAATAATAACATCTTACCTTTGAATCAAGTTGACACTTTGATTATTGTTGATGTTTTTGTTGTTGCTTCCACTTTCTTGGTCCTACCCTTCTCTGTCATCTCTCTAACAACCATTTTTGTTGCCTCATACTCTACCTCTTGGTCTACCTCTACCTCGACCTCTCTCTCATTAGTACAAAATGATTAATTAGTTACTAAAAGAGCAACAAAAATTTGCATATAAATGACCATTTTTCAGTCAGTGACCATTTACAATTTCTTATAACACGACCAAATTTTAGTCATTTTTAGCCTAGTTATTAATTGGTTTCCTCAACTTTACCATCTAGTAGTATATTTAGTCATAAATTTTGTCATTAATTTTTCATTGGTTTAGTCATTAACTGTCGTAATTAATGGCCAAATATACAACAAAATATATTACTATATGAATCCTTGAGAAATAATATCAAGACTAAATAATATCAAGGGAAAGTAAAAATAATTTCAACCATATAAATTTTATTATATAAAATACCAAATATTACAATATGAGTCTCCAAATGAATATCGGTTGGATTACAATTTACACATGAAATATTGTTTCATCATTTCAGAATATTATCATTGTGTTTCCAAAGCATTGTAAGTGAATTGACCAACTCTGAAGGCTTGACCATCAGTCTCTTTGAGTGTGTCTAATGCAAGATATTAGCTCTGAGGGTATCACCAGAAGGATTATCTTCTCTCTCTCATTCTGCATTTTCTAGACGAGTGTTATTTTTCACCTCTTTCTTCAATTGGTGTTTCTTACCATCAATATTGGGTTCCTCGCCTGAAAATGAAAGAACATACAGTGTAGATTATAAGACATGAAAGGTGATGAATACTTGAATATAAAATATAGTAGACTATAAAATATTTGTACGATATATACCTAAACATTTGATAGTGGCCACTATGTGGCTAGATGATCTATATAAAGAAAGAAACTAAAAGTCACCATAAAAAATAATGACTTATGGAATTAGTATTAAACCTTCAACAAAACCTCAGGCACAATAATACCGACTAAGTTGCATGTTAAAACAATCAAGCAATAGATAACTTGTGAAATCAAATGGAAAAAAAAAAGTTCAGTGTAAAATTATATCTATTGCTTGTTCTAAAAGAGTAATGTTCCTTAAATTTGGATATTCATTTTCCCACGGTAAAAGTTACTTTCTATTATGACGTATGTTTTTAGGATCATGGGATTGATCCAACATCATATTGGATTGTGGAGACAACATGATTCAACTTTGCAAGATGTGCACCTCACTTGGTTGAATGAAGGTATTAATTGTGTGTAGTGTGTAGTGTCAAAACCTTAGGGAGGTAGAACACTAAAGCCTAAGAAAATATATCACCACTTATCCACTCAAAGATAAAATTTCAATCCCACAGTGGCCTATGGGAGTACATTTTGTTGGATGTATATCACACTTAGACATATGATTGTCTAATATAATGAGAATTGTACATATATTGTCACAATGCCCCTCACAATCACACCCTATAGTTATGTCTTATGATAATAATCATACTATACTATTTAGTTATAAATTGTGAGTATCAATTAATTATTAATTTGAATAATTACTCTAAAATTATGTTTTAAGTATTTCTATAGACATGAAAATATTAGGAAAAAAGGTACTTTTTGTGACTAGTTCATTTCAAGTGAATCTAAATACACAATAAATTATGGTGCCTCGGTGTTTCTCTTGTGGTTATCTACTCATTGTAATAATTTCTCCCATGTCCTCGATGTTTTTCGGAGCCGAAGGGAAGTTCCACAAGTAACAACCAAAAAGTAGCCTCAAATATATTATTGGGGGCCAAAATCTAGTAATTATATGACAAGCCAAGAATCATTGCACGTTAATCATCTTCCCTTTAATATTGATTAATAATTTCTTTGCATGATCATGTAATATGAAAGTGTCAAATAGGGGCATTTAGAGTTAGTCATCCATCAATATCACCTTTTAGATTTCTTAGTAGTTAATACTTCCTATTACACACAGTAGATCACCAACTTCAAGGATACCAATATAAACACAACAAAAATGAAATTAAAATAAATGTTAGCAAGTCAAATGTGACTAATCTTGAGTCAAGAAAATACCAAGCTCTTCACATTAGCAAGAAATTCTTAGTCACTAAAATAAAGAATCCCTCCATTACATCATTTTCACCTTTTCTTTAATTTTTTTAATTGAGAACAATAACTTTCAAAAGAAAAAAATCATTGGAAAAGGTCTCAAAATCTTAACAAATCCTCAAGTGATTGTCATATCAATTAAATAGAAAGGTAATAGTTCAATAATCTTTTAACATGCGGAATATATTGAATAATATGAAGCTTTCTCATCTATTGATCCTAATCAAATTGTAATATGTGTGTTTGGATGAAGTAATCAATTTCCCTCCCAGATAGTTAAGAGATCGCTTCGGAGAAGGACTTCTAGAAGAATTAGGATAGTACAAATGGAACTAACTATGAGCAAAATGAAGCACTTATATTCAAGTCAGTAACTTTTCTTGGGGGCATCTTCATGGCAGTCAGCATGTCTAAAAATCATGAGATATTAGTAGTACCTTGCATTAAACATTCAATGTTGGTATAGAATATTTTATTGTGTTTTTTACTTTGTGTCACAAATTATTTGATATTTGATGATTCTTGGTTTCCATTTCCATGCTAATATTGGATTCATCATGCCTACTAGGATTTTTAGTTGTGCACACATCATATTTCTCATCTCTAATTGTATAAAAAACAAAGAGTATGCACAATTGCATGTAGTGACATGTGGGTGTCTATTTTACTCAACGATATGCTTGATTTGTTAACCCATTCAAATCCTACCACAGTGAAATTAAGAGAGACAAGGACACAATAAGGACAATCAATAAATGAAATTAGAGAATTTAGAATGGAGCTCAAATTGTACCTAAAGGTAACAATAAATATTTGTAGCTTCCTGGTCAGCAATGAGCATCGAATCACACTATGAAAAATTCCTTTCATTGTTATAATTTGGTTGCACCTTCACTAATCCTCTATAGTAGTTCCTTGAATTGTATATATATATATATATATATATATATATATATATATATATATATTATATATATATATAGATATAGATATACATATATACATATATATATACATATATATATATATATATATATATATATATAATAGATAATATACAGATATATACAAGATATATATATAATATATATATATATATAATATATATATATATATATATATATATATATACATACATATATATATTACATATATATAATTTTTAGAAACAATCGTATTCCTGAAATTCTTCCCTATATGGATCGTCTATTATGAAACCAACTCACAAAAATACAAAAAAGAGAGATCGATGCCTTAGAAGTCTGCCTCTTCGAGGTGGCAACCTCCTTTATATTATGGAAATGAACAATTCTTAGATGATAAAATTGACAAAACCTCCTTTCTATGTATTGGAGTCTAAGGGGTACTACATAATCAAAGCTGACATAACAATAATAATATAAGGTTACAATAATAACAATAGTGGGCTTCTACGCGGCACAATAATAACAATATGGGGACAATATGGGCACAACAATAAAAATAAGGGCTACAATGATAATAGTAATGGGGAATAAATATTATAGGAACCTAAAATGCCCCTCTCCTTCAGCAAAGTGTTGTCCTCAATTCTTGAGTATTTTTGGATGCTTCTGTATAAAACTTTCATCTTCCCACATGGAATGTTCAACGAGTAAGTGCTTCCACTTGACAAGATATTCCGAAATTGATTGATTCCATAGATGTTGAGTTCGTGTTTCTATGACTACTTCAGGTTCTAATATGATTTTTCCTTTCTCATCAAGTTCTAGAAATATTGTTTGAGTTGGGAGCTTGTCCCAAATGACCTTCCTTAACCATGAAACATGGAAAATTGGTTGCACTCGGGAAGCTGTAGGAAGCTCCAATTTGTATGCCATAGTACCAATATTTTCCAACACCTTGTAAGGACAATAATACTTTGGTGATACTTTGTTGTCCTTCTTAGCTTGCTTGAGGGACTTTTTTTTATATGGTTGTAGCGGTAGAAATACCTAGTTACCTATATCAAAACTTCTTTCACTGCGATGTTGATATGCCTATTGTTTCCTTCTATTATGTTCCAAAGTTAGGTTATCCTCTAAGAGTTGGAGAACTTGTTTTTGATGCTTGATATGATCTTCCACTACTTGAACCTTATAATTTTCTATTAAATATCATGTGATGGACGATGGTCGATATCCATAAAGTGCCATAAATTGGGTCGTTTTTTTTGTAGTATGGAGGGAAGTGTTATATCACCATTTAGCCAAAGAAAACCATTTGACCCATTATGTTTCTTCATCAGATACAAAGAAATGAAGATATCCTTCCAAACATTTGTTTACTATCTTTTTTTTCCCATCAGATTGAGGATGATAAGATGAGCTATGAGCTAAATGAGTACCAAGGCAAGAAAATAACTTTGTCCAAAAATTTCGAGTGAAAATGGGATCTCTGTTACTTACAATAATATTTGGGTTTCCATGTAGGTTTCGAATTATTTCCATAAATGCAATATAAACTATACTGGCTTTAATTAGATGAGATAGTGGACAAATGTGTGCATACTTGGTAAGTTTGTCAACTACCACCATGATGACACACTTTCCTTCAAACTTGTGTAAACCTATGACAAAATCAATTGAAATCTCCTGCCAACTTTGACTTGGAATGGATAAAGGTTGTAAGAGACTCGGGATCATAATTGTTTCAACTTTATTTTGTTGGAAAACCAAATATTTCACCACAGACTTTTGAATATTAGATTTAAGGTCATCGCAAAAAAAATTCTTCTTAACACTGTCATAAGTTTCTAAAAATCTCGAGTTCCCTCCTAAGAGAGAGGTGTGCAATTCCATAATAACAATTTGTTTGAGTAGGGAATTCTGACATAGGTATAAGCGATCTTTTTAGAGTAATGAATCATTTTTCTGCTAAATGTATCAGATGTACTACGATCTTATTGTAACTTTTGAATGAGTTCCCACACTTCTTCGTCATTCTTCCATTCATCCCTTGCTTCATTTATCCAATTTGGTTGGATAATGGAAATGACAGAAAGCAATGCTTGCACATCCTCGTCCTTTCTTCAGAGTGCATCTACCACAATATTTTGCTTCCCTTTTTTGTATATGATTTCAAAGTAATAACCCAACATATTTGTGACCCATTTTTGTTATTCTTCTGAAGATAATATTTGTTCTAAGAAGTATTTAAGAGTATCATGAGCCTTTTTTACTTTGAAGTGTCTTCCCATTAGGTAGGGTCACCATTTCTTAAGTGCATGAAGTATTGCCAACATTTCCTTCTCATAAATAGCTTTTGTAAATAGTTTCCCTTCATTGGAAAACTTTTGAAAGAAATGGGTCTTTCTTCGTGCATTAAAACAACGCCAATTTCATTTCTTGGGGCATCACATTCCACAATAAAGGTCTTTTTGAAGTTCAGTGTAGCTAAGGCCGGTGCTTGGCACATAGCCTCTTTAAGATGTTCAAAGGCATTCGTTGCTTTTGGAATCCATAAAAATGCATATTTCTTCAATAATGTTGTGAGCAGTGCTGTTATTCTCCCATAATTCTTAACAAAAATGCGATAATACCTTGTCAACCTGAGAAATCCTTGTAGATGATCTATGGATGTGGGGATTTTCCACTGCTTAATGGCTTTAATTTTTCTAGGGTCTACCTTAATACCTTCATGAGGTACAACATGACCCATATATTCCACCTCTTGTACTCAAAGGAAACATTTTGATCTTTCTGCATATAATTGATTCTCCTACAATATTTTGAGCACCTTGTCAACATGTTGGACACAATCCTTCCAAGGCTTCTCTAAATTAGTATATCATCAAAAAAATATTAACACAAATTTTCCAACGAAGGGTTTGAAAATGGAATTTATCAAACCTTGAAATGTAAAAGGTTCGTTGGTAAGGCCAAAAGGCATGAATAATAATTCATAATGACCCTTGTGAGCTCTAAATGTTGTTTTCCGAATGTATTCAGTCTTCATTCTGATTTGATGATATCTTGAACGAAGATCCAACTTGGTGAAGTAACTATATCCATGCAGTTCATCTAATAGTTCATTAATGAAATGAATGGAAAAATTATATTTAATATTGAGGTTGTTGAACTCCCGATAATCAAGACACGTGTGCCATGATCCATCCTTCTTGTGCACCAATACTACTGGAGCAGAGAAGGAACTTTGACTAGGTTGAATTATACTAGCCTCTAGCATTTCTGGAACTATACATTCAATTTAACTCTTTTGGAAATAGGGATATCTGTAAGGTCTGATGTTTGGAGGAACACTTCCTCGAATCAAATGAATAGCATGATCATGATCATGAATATGTGGGATACCCTTGGAAGTGTCAAATACCTTGGAATGATTGTCCAAGGCTTTTTGGAGATCTGGAGAAACAAATGATTTCGATGTGGGAACCTCTAGCAGACATAATTGTGTAATTACGCCTCATTGTTCCTTATTGAGAAGCTTTGTCATTCCATTATAGATGATTATCATTCTTGGTTTCCATATGATGCCTCTTAATTCAACTTCCTTTCCTTCCAAATAAACTTTCATGAAACGTTCTTGGAAATTAAAAGTTATTGTACCCAAGGGTTGTAGCCATTCGAATCCTAGTACAACATCAACACCACCCATTGGAATGGAAATAAATGGGCTATTCAATACATATTATCCCTTGGATAGCTTGATATTATGGCACCTTCTAGAACGATTTATGGTTCCTCCACTTGCAGGCATCACTTGACACTTTGGCGGTAGATATACAAAGCAATTTAATTCCTTGGCTTTCTTACAATGAAAAAAATTATGGGTATTTCCCGAATCAATCAACACTATTAACTTTTTCTTCTTGTTATGTCCTTCGATATTGATAGTTTGAGGGATGGTAATTCTGGCCAAAGCATTACAAGATATGGTCAAATTCATTTGTTTCTGTAAGTTTTGTTCCTCATGTTTATCCTCTTCTTTTGACATTTCTGGTTCCTTTTCTTCCTCCTCCTCACAATCTATGTAAAATATTTTTTTCTCAACACACTTACGACCTTTAGTGTATTTTATATCAGAACTGTAATAATTCCATTTTTATCCTTTTTCTTCCATTATTGGTGTGTGAGCCTTGTAGATTGTGAAAGGCTAGGGGAAACCACACTTCCATCCTTATAGTTGTGAGTGGTAGACTTCCTTGTTTCCATAATTTTTCTTTCAATTTTTCTTGCCAACCTCAATGCCTTCTCCAGTGAGTTAGGTTCCCAAAGATGAATCAGATGTTGGATGTTATCCTTTAAATTCCTTATGAACACATAAATCATATGCTCCTTTGGAATACCTTTTACACTTATATTCAATTTTTGAAGTCCTCAAGGTGCTCCATCATTGAACCCTTTTGTTTGAGGTTTATGAATTGGCTAAAAAAAGTGTTGCTTTTTGTATCCTCATAATGTGGTATAATTTCTTCCATAAAAATTGGCCAACTAAGAATTTGCTTACGAGAGCAAAGTCGTCGATACCATACAAACAGATTTATGGTATCCAAGTTATGGGATCCTTGCCATAAAAAGTCCTCATATTTATCTTTGGAACATTGTGGGTCTTCAATCCAACATTATAGTCTATGAAATTATGACTAGCATTTCTTTTTTTCTCATCATGAGTTTCCTTTAATACCTTTTTGCCATTAGGAAGCAATTCTTGTAGCAACTTTGCCTCACCTCCTTTCAAACCTTCCATGTCTTTCTTCAAATCATTAATTTTTACTTCTAAACCATCCATCTTAGCTTCCACAACATTCATCTTAGCTTACATCCCATTCATCTTAGTTTCCATACCTTTCTTTAAACCATTCATCTTAAATTTTGTTACCTTTTGTGAGAGTGGAATTTGTTGCACTTGGTCTCGTAATTCATGTTGCATTTCTTCCTTTTCTTCATGAATCATCCTAGAGATTTCAGGCTTCTTACTAGGTGTTTCCATTTTCTCTCTTCAAGGCCTCAATTAATGCTAATTATATTTCACTATACCCTTTGAACTTCAAACTAATTTTTCAACCGAAACATATGCAAATATTTTAAAAGTCTATACACATTTTTTCTCTTTGTAGAAGCTTGATATTGAATCTGTTGTATCTTTGTAATTACAGATCTCCAAGGTCTAAAATTTCTTCTTGTGCTAACACTCTGATTCCTCTTTCCAATGCCACCAACTTGATCAACATTGGATTCTCCAAGAAATAGATATGCCCAATATCCTATTCTGACTTGATTATATAACGTTTCTGTAGAGTGAACTTGTACGAATTGCCAAGAAAAACTATAGTCTATCTTATTTCTGTAACTTCATATGCAATTTCAATTTGATCCTCAAAGAGAAAGTTATTACAATTTTCCCAAGGTCATTTGTTTGGAATGTAATTTGGGAGTCTGCAAAAACCCTAACTTCCTCATATCATATCTCCGTAAATGTAGCGATATAAGATCTGTATTTTGAACCAAGGTTCATAAAAATTTCAACTCAAATGGGTTTTTTGATAGCTTCTAAAACATCACAGAAAACGAATTATAGAAAATTGTTTTCTTCTTGGACCTATAAAATATTTATAATTGGGTACATTCTTATTATTCCCATTTTCCATCATTCAACATTCTTAATTACTTTGCCTTCAGATGCAGTAATAAAAAATAAGTACTATTGAAAATTATTTGGAGTTTAATACTCCATAAGTCACAATCATTGAATTTTGAGAAAACTACTATTAATATTGGAGAGCAACAGAGACAAGGTATCTTGTTTATTACAGTAACTCGAGTTAAATATTTGAATGGTCTATGATTCCAACTACTCTTTTCATATGATTGATATGAGAAAATGGAAAAACTAATAGGTGTGAAGATATGAACAGTAGAAGAAAATAGTTTCAGATTGATTGCAATGAAGATTGTTTGTAACTGACTATATTATTAACATTCACATTTTCTATCTATCAAAATTGCTACATTGACACTTTGCACTTAAAAATTTGTATTTCATCATTGAAGTTACTAAGGGTCTCTCTCATCTCAACAAACTAAGGTAATTAAGCAAATTTCAAATTAAATTGACCAAATTAATCTTAGACATTTTTAGCATACTTAAAATGATCAAAACAATTAGATGTTTAGCAAATTTTGTATTGTTGCACATGACTAAAACCAACCTAGATCCATCTTAACACTAGCTCTATCAACCACCTAGAGGGATCAAATCTCTCGAGTTGCAAACATTTTCTTAAGTTTTTCACTCAAAATATAGGTTTTCACTTTAAAAGAGTTAATCTTGAGCTGCAAAATAAATATAGACTTGCAACTTAATATTAATATTAATATTATTTTATGAAAATATATTTTAATATACTATTATTCCTTTTTATTTTTTTATTTTATAGGATAGATTTTAATTCTTACCTTTCTCATATTATATAATTTTGGCTTTCCTTTTGCATGAATTGGTTTTTTATTAGATAAGAAGTCATACATAGCATGATCATGAATCACATCATTGATTTTAGAGCCTCTTATTTTGAAATGTATCATAATACAAATTAGTGCTTTATGATTTCTTTAAACGATTAATGTGAGAGATTAAAGCTAACAACACACATATTGATCCAAAGAGAAGAGTATGCTTAGTGAAGATATATAATTAGATAACTAATATTTCGAAGTGGTTATTAAATAATTTTTTCTGTTATATATAGTATCAAGAATTGCTAATATATAAATTAATAAAGAAATTTACAATATTGATAATATCTTTTTTTATAATATTAATATTTTATTTATTTTAATTGTAATGACTAGTATTCAGTGAATTTAATTAATTATAATTATTTTAAATGAAGATAATATTTTAAAATATAATATATTTATTATAAAACTCCACATAATCTAAATAAATGGTTGCGACTAACTAACGATATTAGTATGAATATCTCAATTCCAAAGCTTATATCATAAAAAAATTGTATTGTAACAATTAATTGCAATTCTTAATAATACCGATGATTGCAATGTAATAAGAATACCAAACGTTATATGTATGCATTCCGTGCAAAGAACGATAGCTACTTTTAGTATCAATGAAAATTGAAGATACGTTTATGTTGAACGTACCAGCTGTGTAACCGATAAAGAAAATTCAGAACAATTTGAACAGTTGCCTACAAGAAGTTTTCCTTTTCCTTATTGAAACATTAGATATAAGTTCTCTTTCATGATTGAAACGTGTCAGAAGATCTGACAGTACATATGGAGCAGCGTCCCGAAAATCTTGGAGAGCGCCTCGATAGAAAGACGGGACGTATTTAACGCTTGGTACAGAAAATTGGGTTGCGGTCTATTTGTTGGACTACAATGCAATTATTGTTGGAATTTAATATCTTCAGCAATTAATTTCAGATTATCCGGAAGCCGCAAAGGCCCACTGATATTTTGCACTTTAAATATGCATTAAACACAGAATTAAATCCCTTGCAGACAACCGACTTGTTTTTGCTATGAAAAGGCATCACCACCTTCTGCAATAAATACACAGATAAATATCAGCAGATATTTTGCTTAGTTTATTGTTTAACTCAGATATTTATTTTTCCTATAAATATAAACGCACAGCAGTTCTGTTCATTCACCAGGCAGTGCAAGAGAGAGGCAGCGTAAGCACAAAAGAACAGCAGTTCTGTTTTCTGTGTGAGTGTAAGAATTTTAGAACAGCAGTTCTGTTTCTGAGAGAATGTTAGAAGAACAAGAGTGTGTATCTTCTGTAAATGCACAACAGTGCTGAACCTGCGATTTTCTGAGATAGAAAATCAATTTCTGGAACTGAAGTGTTCCTCTTGTAACAGCGAAGTTTACTGTGTCAGTTTTGTTTACTGTTCATGAATACAAGTTTACTGTTTTGCTGATTTCCAGTTGTTGTTACACCAAGTGTCAAAAACGCTTTGATTTTACTCTGTAAATCTATTAGTGATTTGACGCCCCTTGTTTTAGTTGTTGTTACACCAAATGTCAATTATCTCACTGTAAGTTTATAAGTTATTTTGACGCCAACTTGTTTTAGTTGCTGTAACACCAAAGCGTCAATTTTCTTAAAGTGACTTAGCGTCAAAAACGTGTCGCTGTTACACCGAGTGGCTTGACGTCAAAACTCGTGTTGCTGCAACACCACGATTAGCGTTGCTGCAACACAGTTTCCAGTAAGCAATTTTTTCTGTTTTTCTGTGTTAAGAAAAACAGAGTGTTATTTCCTGTTGCTGCAACATCGAATCCTGTTGCTGCAACACCAAGTCCAGAAAATGAAATTTACAGTTCTCTGTGCAGAAACAGAGTAAAAACATAGCAGTTTTGTGTTGTCTGTTTGTTAAGGAATTTAGCAGAAAATTCCAACATGGTATAAGAGCGATTGTTCTCTGGTCTTTTGTGTTGGAAATCATCATAAAATTCCAACATGGTATCAAAGCTAGTCTAGGCACTCAGTGAGTCAAAAACAGAGTTTGTTTTTCACTGTAGGAGCTGTAAGAAGCTTATTAAGAAGATTTTTTCCAGCAGAGAAAGTTTTTTTCTTTTTTTTTAATTTTACAGTCAGTATCTCTTCTTTACCTATACAGAGTTAAGATGGCAGATGCTGGAACAAGTTTGACAAATTCCCAACTGCCACAGTTTAATGGAAAAAATCACAGTTATTGGTCCATAACAATGAAAGCATTGTTTGCTTCTCAAGGAATATGGGAGTTGGTTGAAAATGGCTATGTTGAACCTGCAGATGCAACAACAATATTCTTAATATTCTTGTCATGAAAGGCCTTCTCACGTTCCTTTTTCATTTGTTGGTAAAATCGTGTAAGAAACGGGTTTTCTTCCAACTCCTTTAAGGTCTCATTATTCGTCATCTTTGTCAAATCTATAATGCACAGGCTTTGCAAAATATATTCTATGGGGATCATTACATCGATCCCATAAACCAACCTAAACAAAGTTTAGCCTGTCAACTTCTTGCACATTATCCTACACGTCCATAGGACTGCTGGTATACACACATTCTAATCATTCCTCTTCGCCTTACAAAACTTTGCAAACACACTCTCCATAATATTATTGAATGCTTCCACTGTACCATTGACTTGGGGATGATAGGGCATACTCTTTTGATGGTACACCTAGAATTCTCTGAGCATCACACTTCCATTCAGGAAATGCTACCCCTACCACTCATCAATACCTTAGGACACCCAAATCACGTTAAGCTATATTCAAATAGGAAGTTTATAGTTGTAGCAATAGTAAAATCCTTTATTGGTCACGCTTCCACCCATATGGTTAAGTACTCTGCCGCAATAATAATGTACCATTCCCCTGTCTTCCTTTCTAGTGTTTATATCAGACATACAATTTCATTTTCCTATTTTCCAAATACTTGTAATGAAACGTGAGGGTTCAAGTGAATTTCATCTCTTCATGAAGTCTTTCCCATCCTTTGACAAACATCACATGCTTTACAAAACTTCATAGAGTCTTTATGCACTACGAGCCACCATCACCTTGAGCACAAAACCTTCTACGAAGTCGTTCTCCTTGCAAAGTGTCCTCTCGCTACTCCTCCATGTGCTTTGGTGAGCATACTGGCATGCTCAAACTCTGGAAAATATTGACACAATATTCCATTTGTTCTGATCTTATACAAGTGATCCGCAATCATAGAAAAATCTATGGCATGAACCACCAGTTCCTTTTTCTGTTGATTAGAATAAACTTCTAGAGTTGTTCCAGTACACAGAAACTAAATTATATTAGCAAAATGGTCATCTACAATGTGCATAGTATAGAGTTGTGCATCTGACAATCCTTCCTCCAAACTAGTTAGTTCTTCACCTGTTTCGATCCTAGATAGGTGATTTGGTCCTTGTTGGGTGCTAAAAGGTGTGTTTTAAAACTCCTAATTACCTCACATTAATCATCAACCTGGGCAAGTCCTTTTATTCCAAGAGTGTACACAATATGTGCATGCTATGAATCCAGAGAGTAATGATTCTTAAAATGAAGTATAAACCTTTGATACAAGAGCAAATGGATGCATTTATAAAACTCAAATTGCAACTGTTAAAGGAAATATTACATCTAAGCATCAATACTTAATCCTCTACTAAAATCGTAATAAAATCTCAAACAAGCAATTCAACTGACAGTAGCATCAAATGAGAGCGTAATAGCATTAACCAATCTCTTCTAGCTAATTCTATCTAAATCACACTTAATCTCAATCAAGAAAGTCAAATAGCAAGGATGTCAACCGAGAGTTCAATAGCGGTAACCAAACTCTTTCAGTTGATTAAATCAACAATATTCGTTGTCTTAATCGGCTAATTAATTTAATCTATACTAAGAATAAATAGAATCAAATGACAATGTTGTGAAACATGTAAAGAAAATCTTAAATATATAAATTTATTAAACAACAAACAAGATAAACTCACACAAAAAGGGAAAAATATCAAACCACACAAACTTGTGTGAATAAAAAATGTATAACACAAGGGATAGCAGTTCAATCCACTAGAGGCCACGCCCTTAGCCACCAGCAAATACCACTGAGCTACTCTGGAGAATACAAATGAACAACAACGTAAATTATATATTAACCATTGAACTCAAGTCTCGTTACAATACGGTTGTGCTCTCCAACCGTATGAGTTTGTAAATTAAAATTATAATTTGAAATAAACAAAAATCCATCCCCTTTCCTCCTACAGTCTTTTGCTTTTATAGTCAAAAAGAGTTAAAATATAAATGCGATGCCTCGGGATCAGAAATCTTGAGGGATTCACAACTGAATGCTATCTTTTGACATTTGAGTATAGTGAGCAGATGGTGTTTGTCTGACATATGACTATATCTAGCTTGAGCTTGATCTTCTCCATTTTTTCTTCCACCTTTCTGCACCTGTCAAAAGTCTCGCTCTCTGTTGTATTCATTTCCTGAAGCTATTTCTGCAGCTCTTGATATTTCTGCCAGGAAATAGTTTCTTGTTCAAATTGTTCCAACGCGAGCCGGCCTTGTGTCAATTCCTCCTGAAGATTTAGTAGAATGGGTTCATGGTGTGTCATAATGTCTTTGGATTTTATTTCCGTCTGAGTGCCTACGCTATAAGAAGAGATATCTTCTTTCTGTACTTATTTATTAGAGGAGGTCCAAACCTCTGTCTGAGTAGCTATGTCTCTTATATCTGTATGCAGTTCTTCTTCAGTGATGATTGTTTGAGTAGGCATGAGCTTATTTTGAGTTCCTGCAGCCCTACCTTCATATAATTATATTTGCACAACCACATTTACTACTTGAGGGGTATTGTTCGAAACCTTTCCCATTGTGATTTCTTTTATTTTTCTTTGGAGCCTCTTGACTGTCTTACGAAGCTTCTGGTTTTCCTTTCTTAGCTTCATCAATTTTTTTCTGGCTCTGTACCTTTTCTGAGGACTAACTGGTCTACTAATGGTCTCATGCATAGCTTATGTCTCTAAAGAGCCTGACTATTAACCCTGGCTTTGTTCCAATAAGACCGTGTCTCCAGATTGATTATCAGACTCCCGAATAACCTCTATCTCACCTTCCTATTCTTGTCCTATATTTTCTGTGTCTATATCTTAATCACTGTTTTCCAGTAGAAGCGCGTCACGAGATTGGTTCTCTAATTCCTTAATAGCCTTGGTATCTGTTTCTGCTTCGTGGTTTGTATCTTTTGAGGAAGAAAGATTTTTGGTATAGCCAAAATTCCTTGGAGATTGGGTTTCTCTTAGGTTAGGATTAAGTGGTTCTTCAGGATGCATTTAGGCGTTCATGTAGGCCAGGACGTGGGTTATCCCTGCCACAAAATCATGCAAAGTATCATCTTTAGAACTCATATTTGGTGTTGGAGGAGGCCTTACTTCATTTCTCCTTACATTGTCAGAATGCCCTGTTCATTGATCAGATTCTAGTTCAGGGTTGTCTGGTCCTTTTGAGTTTGGTTGCAAGTGTTGTACACTTACGGGGCTGGATAATTTTGTGGGTTGACTAGCACTACCTTGAGGATTTTCAGACATTCCCTATTTTGACTTCAACCTTGTAGATCATTTGTGTTTGTGAGGTTTACTACCTGAAAGGGCAGTCCTTTTAATTTTTGGAACAAGGTTAGGTGCTGGCAGGGTTTCACCTCTTTCGAGGGCCAATATGAGATCATCCCAGGTTGATTGTTGTTGGGCAAGGTTGTGACTAACTATTAACTTGATCAGACAATGGTGGCTAACTACTACTTCTGGATGTTGAGACCGTCTTAGCCTCTTGGGAGTGTCATGCAATAACGAATTCAATAGTGCAGGAAAATTAACGAAGCATTTTTGTTTTAAAACTACTAAAAGTTTGAGTGTTCACAACCTTACCACGTCTCTACACCCATCGCAAGTAATATAGTTTTGGACAACTCGTGCCAATTCTACCCATGGATTTTCGAGAGAAGATGGCTGAATTCCTTTACCCTTCTTGATTAGCTCTTGTCTTTTGTCCTTAAAAATATCCATAGTGCCATGCAACCTTAATCGCTTGTCAGCTCATACTGGTCCTTCTGCCAACAACCCAGACACATCTACTATCAAAACATTTGTTACAGTGATTTGTCTACCTCTGACCAAGGATTGTCCGTTCTAAAGGTGTTGTAAAAATTCGATGGCGATTTCCTCATTGGGGGGTTAAAATATTGTAAAATATGTTATCCATCCTGCACAAGCTAGAATTTCCCTAGTTTCATCAGAGATGGCTAGTATTAAAGGTTGTTGGCGCACTATTATTCCTCCCATGATGCTTGACTTCTGCAAATGATTAGTGCAGTGGAGAAAACACCGCAACGAGTAGAGCCGAGATAAGGAATAACAAATGGTTTTAATGGCTCTATCAGGTGATGCTTTGTAAACATAAATACCATTATCGAGGACTATTATAATGCCACACGCTCTGTTATTATGGGATGTCATATTATTCTACAAAATCTAATGAAAATATGACAGAGCATGCAAGAGTATACTAGAGGCCCTCACCCCCTCTCGAAACGATAGGTCACCTACGATAGAATGGATGAAAGGATGATGCGCTAGCGGCAAAGTACATGGGTGATGGATTGGGTAATAAAAGTGGAAAGGTACATATATTAATAAAAGGATCATAAAGGATATTGGAGTAATGAAAACAAGGCATGTAATGAGAATTATTAGTAAGTGATAAGATGTCGTGAGGTGATGCATTAAAGAAAAAGAACAACATACGCAGGAGATGATACTTTACTCCCGTTATTCCACTTGAAAATGTTGTGATTGATTTTAAAAGATTAACTCATGCATAAAGGTTCAAGGTAAGTTAGGGAAATAATCTCTCCATAGAAAAACATAGAAACATAAGAAGAAGGCATTGCAATAACTATTGATGTAGAAAATAGAACTTCAATACCATAAGCAGAGCTTCTATTTCCTGCAGGCATCCATAGCCTCGACAGAGTTTCTTTATAACCCTTGGGAGCCATGGTCCTCTATGTATAACTAGGGAAGTGCATTATGATGTCCATAGTAGAGACCAATGTGCCGGCATGGTAACTAGACGAACATATTGCCATTCACTGGGAAGTAGCAAAAGTGGTCAGGCCAGCTCATCATGAGGTCTCCTATTTCAAGGAACTTGTTTCTTGATGCATCCATTGGATCATATCCATGGTGTGGTGGCCATAGTGGGAATGCCACTTCGCTCCTTCCTTATGATCATGGTAGGCTAGCTACTGATGAGACCCCCTATCCTCCATCTGTGGAAAAAAATCATAAAATCGTTAGTGAATATATATATATATCTATATATATGTATATATATTATACACTCCCTATTTTATATATAGAGGGTGGCTCAGTACTCCTTAAGAGTATGGAAGGCAAAAGAAGTTTGAACATATCAATAGAAAAAAATATACCCATAAATTTATTGATAACAAATAGAGAGAATTATACGAGACAGGGAAGAACCAACATGGTATGATAATTTCAATCGGTTTCATTTATAGCAATAATGAGGATAGTGAAGTGATATTGATAATTGTGTCCTTTCTTTTTTGATCATCACAAAGTAATCTTGTTAAAGATAATAACATTCAAGATATTTGTCCTCAGATATGTATTGTACTTTTATGACATAAAGAGGACCATAAAGAGTGCACTGGGATGGGCTAGGAATGATCATGCAAGGGGGAGAAAGGGTGTTCTCCAAAATACTCACAAGGTGTTTTTGCTTGAAGGGAACAACAAAAGAAAACACACACAAAAAGTGTTATTCCCTATAGGGAATAGTAGTTGTTCCATATAGGGAACAGTAGCTGTTCCCTATAGGGAAAAGCAAAGAAAAATACACGCAAAAAGTGGTGTTCCCCATAGGGAACATCAAAGAAAAATACATGCAAAAAGTGTTGTTCCCTATAGGGAACAACAGATAAAAATACACGTAAAAAGTGTTGTTACCTATGGGGAACAAAAGTTATTACCTATAATGAACAACAAAGAAAAATGCACACGCAAAATGTTGTTCCCAACAGGGAACAACCGCTATTCCCTATAGGGAAAAATAAATAAAAATGCACACAAAAAAGTGTTGCTCGCTATAGGTAACAATAGATGTTCCCTATAAGGAAAAACAAAGAAAAATGCACACGAAAAAGTGTTGTTCCCTATAGGGAACAACATTTTTTCCGTATAGGGAACAACAAAGAAAAATGCACATGGAAAGTGTTGTTCCCTATAGGGAACAAAAAATAGGAATGCACACGAAAAGGTGTTATTACCTATAGAGAACAATAGTTGTTACCTATAGGGAATAGTAAAGGAAAGCAAGAAAAAAAACTCAAAAACAATCATCTCTATTGTTCTAAGCAAATATAATCGAATAGAAAGAAAATAGAAAAGAAATTGTATGTACAGGTTTCAAAAATAAATTCTTTACTGGACTGGTGTTGTCGAAGAGTTGTCTTCTTCAGTGGGAATTTGTATCGTAGAATCTTCGCATCTATGTTGGCAGAAGGACTCCATTGTAAGCGATTTGTAGTAGAGGCATACCCAACGTCCATTTTCTTTAAAAGAGTAACCATACCCATCAATGGCGGCTAGTGTAAGGGTGCCATTATTGTGCACCTCTTTTATCTCATAGGGACCTAACCATCTAGTCTGGAGTTTGCCTGGGAAATCCTGGAACCTAGAATCATAATAGGTTATGAGTCACCTTCATGGAATATCTTTTTATTGATGAGGGTTTCATGCCATTTTTCTCCTTGTTGTTGAATAAGTGTAGTATGTTGAAGAGTTGATAGCTGAATTTCATCCAATTCATTTATTTGTTGTAATCTGTTAATCTGTGCTTCATTCAAATCCAACCCTACTTCTTGAGCTATCCTCAATGTCTAAATTTCAAATTCTATGGGGAGGATAGGTTCCTTGCCAAATACTCACTGATATGGGGAGGATCCTGTGGTATTCCTCCAAATCGTGTGATGCCCACAGGGCTTCTAGAAATCAGGTAGCCCAATCACGTCTGTTTGAGGTGACTATCATTGTCATAATGGCCTCCATTACTTTGTTGGTACTTTCTACCTGGTTGTTTGCCTGCGGGTGGTATGATGTGATTTTGTGCAAAATGTGATGATTTTTTAATGTAGCAGTAATGTTATGGGCTACAAATTATGGCCCTCCATCTGTAATTATTTCTCTAGGCAATCCATACTACACGAAAATTTGGAAAATAAAGTGAATTATTGTGTCCTTTGCTGACCTTGGTATTGCTTCTGCCTCCACCCATTTAATCACATACTCCATTGCAACCAGTATGTATGAATTTTAATTAGATGATGGATTTATTGGGCCAATGAAAATCTAATGTCCAACGTTCAAAAGGTTCAATGAATAGTTGTGGATGTAGGGGTATCTCATCATAATAGCTAGGGAGGACCATTCTTTGGCAACTGTCACATGCGTGGAAAAATTTCTTAGCATCCTTAAAAATGGTGGGCCAATAATAGACCATCTGTAAGACTTTATGTCTAGTCCCGCAGTCTTCAAAGTTTCCTCCACAAGGTCCATTGTGGCAGGCTTTTAGGATATCATAGGTTTTGTCTTCCCTGATACACCTACGGATATGCATATTGGCTCTTGTGTGAAAGAGGTATCCTCCGATCTAGGAGAACTAGGTTTTACATTGCACTATTAGTTTTCTTTCTCTGGGTGTCAAGTGTTTGGGTAGTTTTCCCACTACTAGGTAATTCACAACATCTGCGTACCACTGTGTTTTCACGATCCCATCAAATAGGTTCTCATCGGGGAATTGGTCTTCTACTGCCACTGTATCATCTATTCTTGGCACACGTGAGAGGAAGTCTACCACCAAATTTTTCTTTCCTGGTCGATCCTTGATTGTTGTCAAATTCCTGCAAAAAGATTAGCCATCATGTTAGTCTTCCATTTGTATTAGGTTTATTGGCTAATATATTTAATACCAGAGTGATCAGTATATAGGACCACATGGTATCCTATTATATAATGTCTGAATTTGTTAATAGCATAGATTACAGTGAGAAACTCTTTCTCAGTCATTGTGTAATTCAACTCAGCAAGAGTTAAATTTTTGTTGATGTAGTATATGACATCAGGTTCCTTATCTTCTTGTCCTTGGAAATAGCGCCAAAATGTTGGGTGCTAAAAGGTGTCTTTTAAAACTCCTAATTACCTCACATTAATCATCAACCCGGGCAAGTCCTGTTATTCCAAGAGTGTACACAATATGTGCATGCTATGAATCCAGAGAGTAATGTTTCTTAAAATGAATTATAAACCTTTGATACAAGAGTAAAGAGATGCATTTATAAAACTCAAATTGCAATTGTTAAAGGAAATATTACATCTAAGAATCAAGACTTAATCCTTTGCTAAAATCGTAATAAAATCTCAAAAAAGTAATTCAATTGACAATAGCATCAACTGAGAGTGTAGTAGCATTAACCAGTCCCTTCTAGCTGATTCTATCTAAATCACACTCAATCTCAATTAAGCAAATCAAATAGGAAGGATGTCAATCAAGAGTTTAATAGTAGTAACCAAACTCTTTCAGCTGATTAAATCAACAATTCTCACTATCTTAATGAACTAATTAATTTAATCTATAATAAGCATAAATAGAATCAAATGACAATGTTGCGAAACATGTAAAGCAAATATTCAATATAGAAAATCAACAAACAACAAACAAGATAAACTCACAGAAAATGGGAAAAATATCAAACCACACAAACTTGTGTGAATCAGATATATATAACACAAGTGATAGCAATTATTTCCACCAGAGGGTGAGCCCTTAGCCACCAACAAATAATGTTCAGCTACTTCAGAGAATACGAATGAACAATAATGTAAATTATATATTAACCATTGAACTCAAGTCTCATTACAATACGGTCGTCTTCTCCATTTATTTTCTCTCCATTGTCTATTTTCGGATTTTAGAATTCGCATGTAGGTAATTTATATATAGTATTAAACCCTACACTGGAATATAATTATGTTTGTATTCGTAGATTTTGTATAACACCTAGAATGTAATGTTTCCATCGCCAACAAACACGCATGATGGAATAGATCTCTTTATCATAGGCGGGGTATTACCAAATTGTATATAAAAGTGTTTTACTATGAATATATCACATGTTTAGGTGAGAAATACACCAATAGAATGTTGGAGGCATCTATCTCAATTTGAAATGGTTGTTTCAGTGTTGGAAATTTGAGTATTAGTGTAGAGAAAAGGTAGTGCTTCAACTCAATCAACACATTATGTTGGGACTCAAAGGCCAAGTGATATGAGAGAATCCCAACATCAACATCAGATAAAAATTAGCAAGGCCCAAAAATATATCAAGCTCTACTAGAGTGGCTAGGGCTAGCCAATCGAAAATGAATTGGATCTTAGCTAGATAGAAACACACACCTTTCTCATTGATTATGAAAACCATATATTAGATGTGGATAATGCCAAAGGCGTATCTCTCAAAGCTGGCACATAGCATGTGCTACCACAGAGTTTGAAGGACTTGTCGGATATGATGCAATTTCTCTTCACAATTATTTCTAAATATGAGTATTTTCTTAACATATAAAACCATGAATGAGTCAATAGAGGGATGTAAGATATCACCCATCAGCCTCGTAAAATTTGCAATTGAATTTTGCAACCCAAAAGGCATGACCAACCTCTCAAAAAGGCCCCCCTTTAATTTCAGGCTGGTCTTCCACACACCGGTGAGTTCTATTCGAACTTGGTAATAAGTAAACTTCAAATTGATCTTGCTGAAGTGAATGACCCCCTTGATCTATTAAAGAAGGTTATCAATCCATGGGATTGCATACCTATTAATGACAGTGATATTAATTAGTGCCCTATATTTAGTGTAGAGTCTCTAGGTCCCATCTTTCTTATGTACAAGTACAATTGGGCTCCTAAAAGGTGAGGAATTTTGTCGTATGTGTCCTTTTTGTAGAAATTCATGGATATATCACTTGATTTATTCATTTTCCATAAGAAAGTGGTAGTATAATAGGTAATGCGGTATAGGTGACCCAGGGGTTAGATTGATCAAATTATTGATCTAACAATGCAAAGGGGACACTCTAGGTCAGGAAAAGATGTTGTATTCTTGAATAACCTTACATACCTAATTCTGTTGTATGGAGGAACCCTTCTCGAGAGCTGTGGATGTGCCCATGATCTTCCCCTCATTTTGAGCACGAATAAAAAACTAAACAAATTTCCCTATCTAGGAGCTGATATTACTGCACTTCTTAGTAGAGATGAAAGAAATGATGGTAGGTGAGACTACCTCCAATATGCTATATAGCGTATTCCCAAAATTGATAATAATAGTGCGAGCCCTGATATCATACATAGCATAATGCATCGACAAGTATGGTTGGCCTAATAACACATCACAAACTTGAATAGGAGCAACATCACATAGTAGTGCATCCATTAAGGGCTTAATATTGTAAGGAAAGCAACACAGTTGGTTGACACTACGTTCTCACCCTGGATGGAGCCATGCGATGATGTACACCTACACATGTTATTTTATCTATTAGCCCAACCACATCTCTAGCTCAACTAAGATGAAGTTCTTTTGGCTATGGTTATTGATAATGAGCTAGAATGGAAAACCCTTCACCCACATATGTGAGTGGAAGATAAGCTCCCCCTCTTCTGGATATTTTTCCTCAATCTTCTAGACCTTGGTGGTGGAAATAATGGCATTAAGCTATCCATTGATATCATACTTCTCCTTGTCAGTCCCCTTGTCAAATTTTGACTCAGAGTCAGAACATGCACCTAACTCTAAAGCTTTCATAATTGCCACTAGTGGATTCTTGGTGTGACATTCATTTGTTTTATGACTAGAACTCTTATGGAGCTCACACCACTTTATCGTATCCTTCTTTCTCTTTGCGGAATTCTTGTTTCCTTGCAACTTTGATGGGTTGTAGTAGATTACCCCACCTTCGCAATGTCCTTTGTTTTGTGGTTTTGACAGGCGTTTTCCTTACTTTAGATTCACAGATCTAAAGCCTTGCTTCTTATAGTGAAACTTTTTCTTAATCTTGACAATGTATCGATATGTATTGCGTGTGAGGAAGTGTAAAAGAACACTATCTCATCCTGAATATATTTTTGTCTATAGTTGTAGAACTTGAGTAATATATGTTGTTCAGAATCCTTGATACACAAATGTGTATGAAGGGTATGAAAAATGTTTTTGAACTCGAGCACATCTTGGTCCCTTCCTTGTCGTAGTGTGGTCAATTTTATATACTTATCTTTATATCTCCTGTTAGGCTTATATTCTTCCTTGACAACATCTTGGAATGAATTATAAATGGACATGGCTAAAAATAGTGAGGGTTCCATCTTGTCCATCTACTCACGATATGTTTTCCACCAATCCTTGAGGTGGTGGGTAGCCTCGAGGAGTGAAAAAGTAATTTTTTCACTATTGGAAATATTTTGGACCAGAAAATATCATTTCAACATATTCAAGAATTTATCTACAACATCTACATCTATTCCACATTCAAATATAGGAATGTCAAATTTAACTTGTACCTGGAAGGTGGTAGCACCTCCTACGTGCCTTCTGGATGAAGATTATTTTCCTATTGACACCCATCGAAGAATCTAGGAAAAAATATCCTTCATCTCCTTGATTTGTAGCTCAAAGGATTGTTCGAGCAACATTTTGAAAGGATATCCTGCTCCTTCGTATTTCCTTTGTTCTGCGATGGGAGGTCATCAAGGTCATCAACACCAATATTTCAAAGTTTCAACCATTTGAAGTCCTAACTCCTTATACCCGAACATAGTTGGGGACATGCATCAAAAAAACGATAAACAGAGGACCGTTGTGATACCACTGATCCATAATTATGCAAGAACAAAATCAAATAAAGATTCAATGAGAAACATAAATCTATAATGAAAATTGACATATACATGCCTTTTGAAATATTTTACAATGAGGCTCGAAGGCCTTTTTATTATTGAGAAATAAGGGAAAACGACTCTATATATTTAGGACCCAAAAAACTACCAAATATTGTAAATTTTGATACAATTAAGGAAATGCAAAGAAACAGTGTTGGGTGTCCAAGTGGAATAGTCAGGTGGCCACCAATATCCACCTAGATCTCATATATAACATAATGTTGTCCCTAAAAAATAACTATATATCCTTTCTACATTAATTGACCAACACCTAACATATTTGTTTTTAGATAAGGAACATAATATACCTCTGACCTTCAACTCCCCCCTGTAATTTAGAATGTTAACCACTCATTTTCTTTGTACACCCACAGTCTTGTAAGTACCAAATTTACCTCTGTCTTCACAGAATGATTGAGATTCATGACCAAATTTTTGTTTCCCAACATGTGGTTACTGCAACCATTTTCTAATAGCCAAAAATTATGAAAAGTTTCATGCATGGTAATGCTTGCTAGCAACATGGAGTGATTATTTTTTGTAGTTACATTAACTCCCTTCTTCTCTTGATAACCTATCCTAAATTTTTCAATTGCGTGCATAGTGGCTAGATTTATTGTAATAATAACATCTTACCTTTGAATCAAGTTGACACTTTGATTATTGTTGATGTTTTTGTTGTTGCTTCCACTTTCTTGGTCCTACCCTTCTCTGTCATCTCTCTAACAACCATTTTTGTTGCCTCATACTCTACCTCTTGGTCTACCTCTACCTCGACCTCTCTCTCATTAGTACAAAATGATTAATTAGTTACTAAAAGAGCAACAAAAATTTGCATATAAATGACCATTTTTCAGTCAGTGACCATTTACAATTTCTTATAACACGACCAAATTTTAGTCATTTTTAGCCTAGTTATTAATTGGTTTCCTCAACTTTACCATCTAGTAGTATATTTAGTCATAAATTTTGTCATTAATTTTTCATTGGTTTAGTCATTAACTGTCGTAATTAATGGCCAAATATACAACAAAATATATTACTATATGAATCCTTGAGAAATAATATCAAGACTAAATAATATCAAGGGAAAGTAAAAATAATTTCAACCATATAAATTTTATTATATAAAATACCAAATATTACAATATGAGTCTCCAAATGAATATCGGTTGGATTACAATTTACACATGAAATATTGTTTCATCATTTCAGAATATTATCATTGTGTTTCCAAAGCATTGTAAGTGAATTGACCAACTCTGAAGGCTTGACCATCAGTCTCTTTGAGTGTGTCTAATGCAAGATATTAGCTCTGAGGGTATCACCAGAAGGATTATCTTCTCTCTCTCATTCTGCATTTTCTAGACGAGTGTTATTTTTCACCTCTTTCTTCAATTGGTGTTTCTTACCATCAATATTGGGTTCCTCGCCTGAAAATGAAAGAACATACAGTGTAGATTATAAGACATGAAAGGTGATGAATACTTGAATATAAAATATAGTAGACTATAAAATATTTGTACGATATATACCTAAACATTTGATAGTGGCCACTATGTGGCTAGATGATCTATATAAAGAAAGAAACTAAAAGTCACCATAAAAAATAATGACTTATGGAATTAGTATTAAACCTTCAACAAAACCTCAGGCACAATAATACCGACTAAGTTGCATGTTAAAACAATCAAGCAATAGATAACTTGTGAAATCAAATGGAAAAAAAAAAGTTCAGTGTAAAATTATATCTATTGCTTGTTCTAAAAGAGTAATGTTCCTTAAATTTGGATATTCATTTTCCCACGGTAAAAGTTACTTTCTATTATGACGTATGTTTTTAGGATCATGGGATTGATCCAACATCATATTGGATTGTGGAGACAACATGATTCAACTTTGCAAGATGTGCACCTCACTTGGTTGAATGAAGGTATTAATTGTGTGTAGTGTGTAGTGTCAAAACCTTAGGGAGGTAGAACACTAAAGCCTAAGAAAATATATCACCACTTATCCACTCAAAGATAAAATTTCAATCCCACAGTGGCCTATGGGAGTACATTTTGTTGGATGTATATCACACTTAGACATATGATTGTCTAATATAATGAGAATTGTACATATATTGTCACAATGCCCCTCACAATCACACCCTATAGTTATGTCTTATGATAATAATCATACTATACTATTTAGTTATAAATTGTGAGTATCAATTAATTATTAATTTGAATAATTACTCTAAAATTATGTTTTAAGTATTTCTATAGACATGAAAATATTAGGAAAAAAGGTACTTTTTGTGACTAGTTCATTTCAAGTGAATCTAAATACACAATAAATTATGGTGCCTCGGTGTTTCTCTTGTGGTTATCTACTCATTGTAATAATTTCTCCCATGTCCTCGATGTTTTTCTGAGCCGAAGGGAAGTTCCACAAGTAACAACCAAAAAGTAGCCTCAAATATATTATTGGGGGCCAAAATCTAGTAATTATATGACAAGCCAAGAATCATTGCACGTTAATCATCTTCCCTTTAATATTGATTAATAATTTCTTTGCATGATCATGTAATATGAAAGTGTCAAATAGGGGCATTTAGAGTTAGTCATCCATCAATATCACCTTTTAGATTTCTTAGTAGTTAATACTTCCTATTACACACAGTAGATCACCAACTTCATGGATACCAATATAAACACAACAAAAATGAAATTAAAATAAATGTTAGCAAGTCAAATGTGACTAATCTTGAGTCAAGAAAATACCAAGCTCTTCACATTAGCAAGAAATTCTTAGTCACTAAAATAAAGAATCCCTCCATTGCATCATTTTCACCTTTTCTTTAATTTTTTTAATTGAGAACAATAACTTTCAAAAGAAAAAAATCATTGGAAAAGGTCTCAAAATCTTAACAAATCCTCAAGTGATTGTCATATCAATTAAATAGAAAGTTAATAGTTCAATAATCTTTTAACATGCGGAATATATTGAATAATATGAAGCTTTCTCATCTATTGATCCTAATGAAATTGTAATATGTGTGTTTGAATGAAGTAATCAATTTCCCTCCCAGACAGTTAAGAGATCACTTCGGAGAAGGACTTCTAGAAGAATTAGGATAGTAGAAATGGAACTAACTATGAGCAAAATGAAGCACTTATCTTCAAGTCAGTAACTTTTCTTGGGGGCGTCTTCATGGCAGTCAGCATGTCTAAAAATCATGAGATATTAGTAGTACCTTGCATTAAACATTCAATGTTGGTATAGAATATTTTATTGTGTTTTTTACTTTGTGTCACAAATTATTTGATATTTGATGATTCTTGGTTTCCATTTCCATGCTAATACTGGATTCATCATGCCTACTAGGATTTTTAGTTGTGCACACATCCTATTTCTCATCTATAATTGTATAAAAAACAAAGAGTATGCACAATTGCATGTAGTGACATGTGGGTGTCTGTTTTACTCAACGATATGCTTGATTTGTTAACCCATTCAAATCCTACCACAGTGAAATTAAGAGAGACAAGGACACAATAAGGACAATCAATAAATGAAATTAGAGAATTTAGAATGGAGCTCAAATTGTACCTAAAGGTAACAATAAATATTTGTAGCTTCCTGGTCAGCAATGAGCATCGAATCACACTATGAAAAATTCCTTTCATTGTTATAATTTGGTTGCACCTTCACTAATCCTCTATAGTAGTTCCTTGAATTGTATATATATTATATATATAATATATATATATATATATATATATATATATATAATTTTAGAAACAATCATATTCCTGAAATTCTTCCCTATATGGATCGTCTACTATGAAACCAACTCACAAAAATACAAAAAAGAGAGATCGATGCCTTAGAAATCTGCCTCTTCAAGGGGGCAACCTCCTTTATATTATAGAAATGAACAATTCTTAGATGATAAAATTGACAAAACCTCCTTTCTATGTATTGGAGTCTAAGGGGTACTACATAATCAAAGCTGACATAACAATAATAATATAAGGTTACAATAATAACAATAGTGGGCTTCTACGCGGCACAATAATAACAATATGGGGACAATATTGGCACAACAATAAAAATAAGGGCTACAATGATAATAGTAATGGGGAATAAATATTATAGGAACCTAAAATGCCCCTCTCCTTCAGCAAAGTGCTGTCCTCAATTCTTGAGTATTTTTGGATGCTTCTGTATAAAACTTTCATCTTCCCACATGGAATGTTCAACGAGTAAGTGCTTCCACTTGACAAGATATTCCGAAATTGATTGATTCCGTAGATGTTGAGTTCGTGTTTCTATGACTACTTCAGGTTCTAATATGATTTTTCCTTTCTCATCAAGTTCTAGAAATATTGTTTGAGTTGGGAGCTTGTCCCAAATGACCTTCCTTAATCATGAAACATGGAAAATTGGCTGCACTCGGGAAGTTGTAGGAAGCTCCAATTTGTATGCCATAGTACCAATATTTTCCAACACCTTGTAAGGACAATAATACTTTGGTGATACTTTGTTGTCCTTCTTAGCTTGCTTGAGGGACTTTTTTTTATATGGTTGTAGCGGTAGAAATACCTAGTTACCTATATCAAAACTTCTTTCACTGTGATGTTGATATGCCTATTGTTTCCTTCTATTCTGTTCCAAAGTTAGGTTATCCTGTAAGAGTTGGAGAACTTGTTGTTGATGCTTGATATGATCTTCCACTACTTTAACCTTATAATTTTCTATTAAATATCTTGTGATGGACGATGGTCGATATCCATAAAGTGCCATAAATCGGGTCGTTTTTTTTGTAGTATGGAGGGAAGTGTTATATCACCATTTAGCCAAAGAAAACCATTTGACCCATTATGTTTCTTCATCAGATACAAAGAAATGAAGATATCCTTCCAAACATTTGTTTACTATCTTGTTTTTCCCATCAAATTGAGGATGATAAGATGAGCTATGAGCTAAATGAGTACCAAGGCAAGAAAATAACTTTGTCCAAAAATTTCGAGTGAAAATGGGATCTCTGTTACTTACAATAATATTTGGGTTTCCATGTAGGTTTCGAATTATTTCCATAAATGCAATATAAACTATACTGGCTTTAATTAGATGAGATAGTGGACAAATGTGTGCATACTTGGTAAGTTTGTCAACTACCACCATGATGACACACTTTCCTTCAAACTTGTGTAAACCTATGACAAAATAAATTGAAATCTCCTGCCAACTTTGACTTGGAATGGATAAAGGTTGTAAGAGACTCGGGATCATAATTGTTTCAACTTTATTTTGTTGGAAAACCAAATATTTCACCACAGACTTTTGAATATTAGATTTAAGGTCATCGCAAAAAAAATTCTTCTTAACACTGTCATAAGTTTCTAAAAATCTCGAGTTCCCTCCTAAGAGAGAGGTGTGCGATTCCATAATAACAATTTGTTTGAGTAGGGAATTTTGACATAGGTATAAGCGATCTTTTTAGAGTAATGAATCATTTTTCTGCTAAATGTATCAGATGTACTGGGATCTTATTGTAACTTTTGAATGAGTTCCCACACTTCTTCGTCATTCTTCCATTCATCCCTTGCTTCATTTATCCAATTTGGTTGGATAATGGAAATGACAGAAAGCAATGCTGATGATAGGGATATCTGTAAGGTCTGATGTTTGGAGGAACACTTCCTCGAATCAAATGAATAGCATGATCATGATCATGAATATGTGGGATACCTTTGGAAGTGTCAAATACCTTGGAATGATTGTCCAAGGCTTTTTGGAGATCTGGAGAAACAAATGATTTCGATGTGGGAACCTCTAGCAGACATAATTGTGTACTTACGCCTCGTTGTTCCTTATTTAGAAGCTTTGTCATTCCATTATAGATCATTATCTTTCTTGGTTTCCATATGATGCCTCTTAATTCAACTTCCTTTCCTCCCAAATAAACTTTCACGAAACGTTCTTGGAAATTAAAAGCTATTGTACCCAAGGGTTGTAGCCATTGGAATCCTAGTACAACATCAACACCACCCATTGGAATGGAAATAAATGGGCTATTCAATACATATTATCCCTTGGATAGCTTGATATTATGGCACCTTCTAGAACGATTTATGGTTCCTCCACTTGCAGGCATCACTTGACACTTTGGCGGTAGATATACAAAGCAATTTAATTCCTTGGCTTTCTTACAATGAAAAAAATTATGGGTATTTCCCGAATCAATCAACACTATTAACTTTTTCTTCTTGTTATGTCCTTCGATATTGATAGTTTGAGGGATGGTAATTCTGGCCAAAGCATTACAAGATATGGTCAAATTCATTTGTTTCTGTAAGTTTTGTTCCTCATGTTTATCCTCTTCTTTTGACATTTCTGGTTCCTTTTCTTCCTCCTCCTCACAATCTATGTAAAATATTTTTTTCTCAACACACTTACGACCTTTAGTGTATTTTATATCAGAACTGTAATAATTCCATTTTTATCCTTTTTCTTCCATTATTGGTGTGTGAGCCTTGTAGATTGTGAAAGGCTAGGGGAAACCACACTTCCATCCTTATAGTTGTGAGTGGTAGACTTCCTTGTTTCCATAATTTTTCTTTCAATTTTTCTTGCCAACCTCAATGCCTTCTCCAGTGAGTTAGGTTCCCAAAGATGAATCAGATGTTGGATGTTATCCTTTAAATTCCTTATGAACACATAAATCATATGCTCCTTTGGAATACCTTTTACACTTATATTCAATTTTTGAAGTCCTCAAGGTGCTCCATCATTGAACCCTTTTGTTTGAGGTTTATGAATTGGCTAAAAAAAGTGTTGCTTTTTGTATCCTCATAATGTGGTATAATTTCTTCCATAAAAATTGGCCAACTAAGAATTTGCTTACGAGAGCAAAGTCGTCGATACCATACAAACAGATTTATGGTATCCAAGTTATGGGATCCTTGCCATAAAAAGTCCTCATATTTATCTTTGGAACATTGTGGGTCTTCAATCCAACATTATAGTCTATGAAATTATGACTAGCATTTCTTTTTTTCTCATCATGAGTTTCCTTTAATACCTTTTTGCCATTAGGAAGCAATTCTTGTAGCAACTTTGCCTCACCTCCTTTCAAACCTTCCATGTCTTTCTTCAAATCATTAATTTTTACTTCTAAACCATCCATCTTAGCTTCCACAACATTCATCTTAGCTTACATCCCATTCATCTTAGTTTCCATACCTTTCTTTAAACCATTCATCTTAAATTTTGTTACCTTTTGTGAGAGTGGAATTTGTTGCACTTGGTCTCGTAATTCATGTTGCATTTCTTCCTTTTCTTCATGAATCATCCTAGAGATTTCAGGCTTCTTACTAGGTGTTTCCATTTTCTCTCTTCAAGGCCTCAATTAATGCTAATTATATTTCACTATACCCTTTGAACTTCAAACTAATTTTTCAACCGAAACATATGCAAATATTTTAAAAGTCTATACACATTTTTTCTCTTTGTAGAAGCTTGATATTGAATCTGTTGTATCTTTGTAATTACAGATCTCCAAGGTCTAAAATTTCTTCTTGTGCTAACACTCTGATTCCTCTTTCCAATGCCACCAACTTGATCAACATTGGATTCTCCAAGAAATAGATATGCCCAATATCCTATTCTGACTTGATTATATAACGTTTCTGTAGAGTGAACTTGTACGAATTGCCAAGAAAAACTATAGTCTATCTTATTTCTGTAACTTCATATGCAATTTCAATTTGATCCTCAAAGAGAAAGTTATTACAATTTTCCCAAGGTCATTTGTTTGGAATGTAATTTGGGAGTCTGCAAAAACCCTAACTTCCTCATATCATATCTCCGTAAATGTAGCGATATAAGATCTGTATTTTGAACCAAGGTTCATAAAAATTTCAACTCAAATGGGTTTTTTGATAGCTTCTAAAACATCACAGAAAACGAATTATAGAAAATTGTTTTCTTCTTGGACCTATAAAATATTTATAATTGGGTACATTCTTATTATTCCCATTTTCCATCATTCAACATTCTTAATTACTTTGCCTTCAGATGCAGTAATAAAAAATAAGTACTATTGAAAATTATTTGGAGTTTAATACTCCATAAGTCACAATCATTGAATTTTGAGAAAACTACTATTAATATTGGAGAGCAACAGAGACAAGGTATCTTGTTTATTACAGTAACTCGAGTTAAATATTTGAATGGTCTATGATTCCAACTACTCTTTTCATATGATTGATATGAGAAAATGGAAAAACTAATAGGTGTGAAGATATGAACAGTAGAAGAAAATAGTTTCTGATTGATTCCAATGAAGATTGTTTGTAACTGACTATATTATTAACATTCACATTTTCTATCTATCAAAATTGCTACATTGACACTTTGCACTTAAAAATTTGTATTTCTCATTGAAGTTACTAAGGGTCTCTCTCATCTCAACAAACTAAAGTAATTAAGCAAATTTTAAATTAAATTGACCAAATTAATCTTAGACATATTTAGCATACTTAAAATGATCAAAACAATTAGATGTTTAGCAAATTTTGTATTGTTGCGCATGACTAAAACCAACCTAGATCCATCTTAACACTAGCTCTATCAACCACCTAGAGGGATCAAATCTCTCGAGTTGCAAACATTTTCTTAAGTTTTTCACTCAAAATATAGGTTTTCACTTTAAAAGAGTTAATCTTGAGCTGCAAAATAAATATAGACTTGCAACTTAATATTAATATTAATATTATTATAAAAAATATATTTATATATTTTCCTTTTTTTTTAATTTTTATGATTAGATTTAATTCTTACCTTTCTCATATTATATATTTTGGCTTTCCTTTGCATGAATTGATTTTTTTATTAGATAAGAAGTCATACATAGCATGATCATGAATCACATCATTGATTTTAGAGCCTCTTATTTTGAAATGTATCGTAATACAAATTAGTGCTTTATGATTTCTTTAAACGATTAATGTGAGAGATTGAAGCTAACAACACACATATTGATCCAAAGAGGAGAGTATGCTTAGTTAAGATATATAAGATATATAATTAGATAACTAATATTTCGAAGTGGTTATTAAATAATTTTTTCTGTTATATATAGTATCAAGAATTGCTAATATATAAATTAATAAAGAAATTTACAATATTGATAATAATTTTTATAATATTAATATCTTTATTTATTTTTTTAATTGTTAATGACCAGCATTCAGTTGAATTTTAATTAATTTAAATTCTTTTAAATAGATAATATTTAAATATAATAATATTTATTATAAAATTCCACATAATCTAAATAATTCCAAAGCTTATATCATAAAAAATTTGTATTGTAACAATTAATTGCAATTCTTAATGATACCGATGATTGCAATGTAATAAGAATACCAAACGTTATATGTATGCATTCCGTGCAAAGAACGATAGCTACTTTTAGTATCAATGAAAATTGAAGATACGTTTATGTTGAACGTACCAGCTGTGTAACCAATAAAGAAAATTCAGAACAATTTGAACAGTTGCCTACAAGAAGTTTTCCTTTTCCTTATTGAAACATTAGATATAAGTTCTCTTTCATGATTGAAATGTGTCAGAAGATGTGACAGTACATATGGAGTAGCATCCCGAAAATCTTGGAGAGTGCCTCGATAGAAAGACGGGACGTATTTAACGCTTGGTACAAAAAATTGGGTGGCGGTCTATCTGTTGGACTACAAAGCAATTATTGTTGGAATTTAATATCTTCAGCAATTAATTTCAGATTATCTGGAAGCCGCAAAGGCCCACTGATATTTTGCACTTTAAATATGCATTAAACGCAGAATTAAATCCCCTGCGGACAACCGACTTGTTTTTGCTATGAAAAGGCATCACCAACTTCTGCAATAAATACACAGATAAATATCAGCAGATATTTTGATTAGTTTATTGTTTAACTCAGATATTTATTTTTCCTATAAATATAAACGCACAGCAGTTCTGTTCATTCACCAGGCAATGCAAGAGAGAGGCAGCGTAAGCACAAAAGAACAACAGTTCTGTTTTCTGTGTGAGTGTAAGAATTTTAGAACAGCAGTTCTGTTTCTGAGAGAAGGTTAGAAGAACAAGAGTGTGTATCTTCTGTAAATGCACAACAGTGCTGAACCTGCGATTTTCTGAGATAGAAAATCAATTTCTGGAACTGAAGTGTTCCTCTTGTAACAGCGAAGTTTACTGTGTCAGTTTTGTTTACTGTTCATGAATACAAGTTTACTGTTTTGCTGATTTTCAGTTGTTGTTACACCAAGTGTCAAAAACACTTTGATTTTACTCTGTAAATCTATTAGTAATTTGACGCCCTTTGTTTTAGTTGTTGTTACACCAAGTGTCAATTATCTCACTGTAAGTTTATAAGTTATTTTGACGCCAACATGTTTTAGTTGCTGTAACACCAAAGCGTCAATTTTCTTAAAGTGACTTAGCGTCAAAAACGTGTTGCTGTTACACCGAGTGGCTTGACGTCAAAACTCGTGTTGCTGCAACACCACGATTAGCTTTGCTGTAACACAGTTTCCAGTAAGCAATTTTTTCTGTTTTTCTGTGTTAACAAAAACAGAGTGTTATTTCCTGTTGCTGCAACACCGAATCCTGTTGCTGCAACACCAAGTCCAGAAAACGAAATTTACAGTTTTCTGTGCAGAAACAGAGTAAAAACATAGCAGTTTTGTGTTGTCTTTTTGTTAAGGAATTTAGCAGAAAATTCCAACATGGTATCAGAGCGATTATTCTCTCGTCTTTTGTGTTTGAAATCATCATAAAATTCCAACATGGTATCAGAGCTAGTCTAAGCACTCAGTGAGTTAAAAACAGAGTTTGTTTTTCACTGTAGGAGCTCTAAGAAACTTATTAAGAAGATTTTTTCCAGCAGAGAAAGTTTTTTGCTTTTTTTTTATTTTACAGTCAGTATCTCTTCTTTACCTATACAGAGTTAAGATGGCAGATGCTGGAATAGGTTTGACAAATTCCCAACTGCCACAGTTTAATGGGAAAAATCACAGTTATTGGTCCATAACAATGAAAGCATTGTTTGCTTCTCAACGAATATGGGAGTTGGTTGAAAATGGTTACGTTGAACCTGCAGATGCAACAACAATGGCTGCTTTGACAGTAGCAGAAAGAGACCAGTTGAAGAGTGACAGGAAGAAGGATGCCAAAGCCCTCTTTTTCGCTCTTCCAATCAGTACATGAAAGTATCTTTCCACGGATTGCAGCAGCAAAAAAATCCAAAGAGGCATGGGATATTCCCAAAACTGTCTATCAAGGCATGGAGAAGGTGAAGACTGCAAAGTTGCAGATGTTGAGGAGAGACTTTGAAACACTGACCATGAAGGAATCTGATACAATAGATTCATTCTTCATTCAGGTTATTGGGTTGATAACCCAGATAAGATCTCATGGTGAAATTCTTGAAGAAAGAAGGATCGTAGAGAAAATCTTGAGATGTTTACCCTCAAGGTTTGAAGCTGTTGTGGTAGCAATAGAAGAAACAAAAGATCTCTCACAGAGTAGATGAATTAAGTGCTTCTCTTATGTCTCATGAACACAAACTGAGTAGAGGAACAGATTCCTCTTTTGAGCAAGCATTCAAGACTCAGATGTCTTTCAGCCAAAGAAAAGGTCGAGGCAGAGCAAATAACATAGGTCATGGAAGAAGCCAAAACAGAGGCAGATATTATCCTGCAAGCACAAGCGGAAGGAGCTGCAATCAGAACCAAGATGAAGGTTCAACTCAAACAACAAGCTCATGGACAAAGGTATGACAAATCCCAAGTCCAATGTCATTATTGTAAGAAATATGGGCACTAGGCCAATGAATGTAGAAAAAAACAAAATGACATGAATAGTAGGCAGAATGTTAATTTTGCAAATGAAGAAAATAAGAATCCAAATAATGTGTTGTTAACATGTAACATTGCACAAGACAAAGAAGAAGATGTTTGGTTCTTAGACTCAGGTTGTAGCAATCACATGACTCGCAATATTGCAATGTTTGCCAATCTGGATGAAAATGTGAAATCTGAGGTAACAACAGGGACTGGTAGTAAGATATCTATCAAGGGTAAGGGCAGAGTCAGTATCTGAGCAAGAAATGGAGAACAGATGATTGTGCCAGAGGTATACTATGTACCTAGGCTGAAATGTAATCTTTTGAGCATTGGGCAGCTCATTGACAAAGGTTACAACGTGTTCTTCAAAGATGATATGTGTACAATCAGAGATATACCTCCGAGTAAGAAGATCATTGCACAGGTGCAGATGACCAGCAATAGAATGTTTCCTCTCAAACTGAGGGCAGATTTGAAGGAATGAAGAACTATTGCAGCTGTAACACAAGAAGTCTTTCAGGAACAAGTGAAAGATGAGAACTGGTTATGGCACTTGAGATTTGGACATCTCAATTTCAGAGGCTTGAATCTGTTGCACAGAAAAGGAATGGTAAGAGGATTGTCATTGATTAAGAAACCGAACAGCCTTTGTGAAGGCTGCATCTTGGGCAAGCAGCACAAAGAAATCTTTCCAGCAGGAAAGAGTATAAGGGAAAAATCACCCTTGGAAATTGTCCACCCTGATGTGTGTGGACCGATGCAAGTACCATCACTTGGTGGAAATAGATATGTTTTAACTTTCATTGATGATTACACCAGAAAGAAATGGGTGTATATGCTGAAAGAGAAGAGTGAAGTGTTTGAGAAATTCCGCCACTTCAAAACGCTTGTTGAGAAGAAGTGTGCGTATTATATCAAAGTGCTTAGAACAGATAGAGGAGGAGAATACATCTCCCAAGACTTTCTGCGTTTTTGCAGAGAGAATGGCATACAAAAGAAGTTTACCGCAAGGTATACACCTCAGCAAAACGGTGTTGCCGAAAGAAAGAATAGGACCATTCTTGACATGGTTAGAAGTATGCTGAAGGCAAAACACTTGCCTCACGAGTGTTGGGCAGAAGGTGTCACTTGCGTAGTTTACATCTTGAATAGATGCCCAACTAAAGCTATCATGAACAGAATACCAGAAGAAGCATGGAGTGGTCAAAAGCAAATTGTCACTCACATGAGAGTATTCGGCTGTGTAACTTATGCACATGTACCGGATCAACTAAGGAGAAAGCTTGATAGTAAGGGGGAGAAGTGTGTGTTTGTTGGCTATTGTGATGAGTCAAAAGCATACAAACTCTATAATCCATCCACTAAGAAATTGATTGTAAGCAAGGATGTGCAGTTCATTGAAGATGAAGCTTGGGATGGAAGCTTGGAAAAAAACATTGAATGTGAAGACAATTGTTCCTCCTCCACCACAGCGAATTCAGCAAACCACACCACAAGATGGAATTCAAACAGCCTTAAGAAGTCAAGGAAGTGCTTCTTCAAGCACACCACAGGGATCTGAAATACCCTCAAGTTCGGATGGAACTCCAAGCACACCAAGAAGACCAAGATTTCAGAAATCAGAATGAGATTTATGAACAAGGAGAGGTAAGTACCAATACCGGTCTGAATTCATTATTCGCTTTATATTGTCATGTTGATGACCCAGTTCATTTTGAAGATGCTGTAAATGAAGATAAATGGATTGAAGCAATGAATGAAGAAATTGGTGCAATTGAAAAGAGTAAAACATGGGAGTTAGTGGACCTCCCTGAAGGCAAAGATGCCATTGGAGTTAAGTGGGTCTATAAGACCAAAAGCAATGCTGAAGGCAAGATTGACAGGCACAAAGCAAGACTTGTTGTGAAAGGTTACAAACAGCAACAAGGCAGAGACTATGATGAAACCTTTGCACCAGTAGCAAGGATGAAAACAGTCAGAACAGTGTTGTCTATTGCAACACAACACAAATGGAAGATTTATCAGATGGATGTTAAATCTGCATTCCTCAATGGAGTGTTAAAAGAAGAGGTTTATGTTGAACAACCTCCAGGTTATGAAGTTGGTGGCCAAGAACATAAAGTTTGTAAACTGAAGAAGGCTCTTTATGCGCTGAAGCAAGCTCTAAGAGCATGGTACAACAGAATAGATGCTTATCTGATTAAGAATGGGTTTGATAAGTGCGATGGTGAACCCACACTCTACGTAGAGGAGAATGACGGTAAGATTATTATTGTTGTTTTATATGTACATGATCTGATTTTTATTAGCAATGATGCTTCTCTCATTGTTGATTTTAAAGCAGTCATGAAAAGTGAATTTGAAATGATTGACTTGGGCTTCTTGAGATATTTTCTTGGAATTGAAGTAGACCAAAGTGAAAATGGTGTTTTCATTTCTCAAGATAAATATGTAGAAGCAGTGTTGAAGAGATTTAACATGCAGAACAACAAGGCAGTTGTGACTCCAACTGTAATGGGGCTAAAATTGACGAAAGAAGATAGCAGCAAGGATTTTGATCCAAAATTGTACAAGAGCATAGTTGGCAGCCTTATGTACTGGACTGCAACTAGGCCAGACATTATGCACGGTGTGAGTTTAATCTCCAGATTTATGGAAAGACCGAAAGAGACTCATTGGCAGGCAGCCAAGAGGATTCTAAGGTATGTGAATGGAACGAAGGGGTTTGGTATTTTATACTCCTCTTTTGAAAGTTTCATGTTGACAGGTTACACAGACAGTGATTGGGCTGGAAGTGTTGATGATAGGAAAATCACATCAGGATATGTGTTTCATATGGGATCAGGAGCCATCTCATGGGCTTCCAAGAAGCAACCAATTGTGGTTTTGTCAACAGCAGAGGCAGAGTATGTGGCAGCAATAGCAGGAGCATGTCAAGAAGTGTGGCCGAGAAAAGTTCTCAGAGATTTGTGTCATGAACAGGAAAATGGCACAACCATTTACTGTGACAATAGCTCATCAATAGCTTTGTCTAAAAACTATGTTTTTCATAAAAGAAAAAAGCACATAGCTACCAAATTTCACTTCATACGTGAATTGGTTAACAATGGTGAGATTGTTTTGTAGCACTGCAGAACAGAGGATCAACTGGCTGACATCTTGACAAAACCATTGCCAAAGAAAGGTTTTGATCATTTCAGGAAATGCCTGGGTATGCAACAGTTGAAATTAAAGGGGAGTGTTGGAATTTAATTCCAACTGCATCACATAAATGCTGAACAAAGATCTGATCTTCGGCAATTAATTTCAGATTATCCAGAAGCCGCAAAAGTCCACTGATATTTTGCACTTTAAATATGCATTAAACGCAAAATTAAATCCCCTGCAGACAACCGACTTGTTTTCACTATTAAAAGGCATCATTGCCTTTTGCAATAAATACACAGATAAATATCAACAAATATTTTGCTTAGTTTATTATTTAACTCAGATATTTATTTTTCCTATAGATATAAACGCACAGCAGTTCTGTTCATTCACTAGGCAGTGTGAGAGAGAGGCAACGTAAGCAGAAAAGAACAACAGTTCTGTTTTCTGTGTGAGTGTAAGAATTTTAGAACAACAGTTTTGTTTCTGAGAGAAGGTTAGAAGAACAAGAGTGTATCTCTTCTGTAAATGCACAACAATGTTGAACCTGCGATTTTCTGAGATAGAAAATCGATTTCTGGAACTGAAGTGTTCCTCTTGTAACAGCTAAGTTTACTGTATCAGTTTTGTTTACTGTTCATGAATACAAGTTTAATGTTTTGCTGATTTTTAGTTGCTGTTACACCAAGTGTCAAAAACACTTTGATTTTACTCTGTAAATCTATTAGTGATTTGACGCCCCTTGTTTTAGTTGCTGTTACACCAAGTGTCAATTATCTCACTGTAAGTTTATAAGTGATTTTGACGCCAACTTGTTTTAGTTGCTGTAACACCAAAGCGTCAATTTTCTTAAAGTGACTTAGCGTCAAAAACGTGTCGCTGTTACACCGAGTGGATTGACGTCAAAACTCGTGTTGCTGCAACACCACGATCAGCGTTGCTGCAACACAGTTTCCAGTAAGTATTTTTTTTTGTTTTTCTGTGTTAACAAAAACAGAGTGTTATTTCGTGTTGCTGCAACACCGAATCTTGTTGTTGCAACACCAAGTCGAGAAAACGAAATTTACAGTTTTCTGTGCAGAAACAGAGTAAAAACAGAGCAGTTTTGTGTTGTCTGTTTGTTAAAGAATTTAGCAGAAAATTCCAACATGGTATCAGAGCGATTGTTCTCTGGTCTTTTGTGTTTGAAATCACCATAAAATTCCAACAATTATAAACTTCAAGAGTCGGCAAGGAAATAGGTTGAGCCAAAGAAGGATACAAGCAGAAATAATATTTACAACGGTAACCAATATTTACAACTCTATCCGGCCATAAGTACGAGGATGGTGAGCTCAATAAAAATGGATTTAGCGTAGCCCATAGCTCCTCTTCTGCACTGCCCTGCGAAGAAATGGGTTACACGGAGCTTCAAATTTTAAGGATATTGTGAATAAATTTATGTTATATGAGTTTTTGGAACATTGAGAATTTGAGTACCAAATTGCTAATCCGAGTGGTAATATGTGAGAATAGGAACATAGAGGATGAAAACCATTTCTTTTTAGAGTGTCCCGCGTACAACCATATTAGATCTGAGTTTCACAATCTTTTTGAGCATAGGAATAAAATCTTAAATCAAAATAAATAATTTGTTTCTTTAGGTCCGATAGACCAATGTTTGGTCTCCGTTAACCACCACCACCATCATCATCATAAAGAAATAATCTTCCTTATATATAAATATATTATCCGGGTGTCTCGCCCTTAGTCTTTCCATTATATATATATATATGTATATATATATATATATATGTCAAATTTATTATCATTTCTATGATACATGATTAGTACTTGAAACAATTTTGCTTAAAGATACAAAGAAACA
Organism: Pinus taeda; assembly: GCA_000404065.3. Taxonomy (NCBI): domain Eukaryota; kingdom Viridiplantae; phylum Streptophyta; class Pinopsida; order Pinales; family Pinaceae; genus Pinus; species Pinus taeda. Next base: position 48,131 of record APFE031227974.1, read on the forward strand.
GTTTTCCATATATTTTTTTAGTTATTTTTAATAGAAAAAGTAAAACAACTATAACCCTTAATCATTGGTTGCCACATACAATATGCACACACAATCTTCTGAGATATATATACATAAACAGCCAAATAAATACGCATCAGCATGACATCCTAGATATAGCCTTTACATCTAGGTGCCATATACTTCTTTAACCATTCAAGATATTGCGCCAGTTTCTCAATTAACCATATAGGTGTTAAGTATGTCTTTGGCCTTTCTTCCTGCAAAGGTTTCAACACAACTTCATTTTTTGTGGACCATTCAACATATTTCTCTACAAGCTTTGTATTCCCCAACCCTAACGCCAAAAAAACAGTTTTTCAACCTCCTGAAACTTTCCCAGAGCTAGTTGCAGCTTCCACCCAAAAAAAAAAATCGCATATAATTCCAAAGCTCCAAAAACCCATTAAAAAGAGTTTCCCACCTCTCAACAACGGTTCGCCTGGTTCACCTGTAACAAAAGAATAAATAGATGGGTGGTCATCCGATTCTGCCAATTCGTCACCCAGCGTTGGTGGGTCCGTCGGCTTTCATCTCCATCGAGAGCTCTGACCCCAAGTTAATATAGTTTGGAAATTTTGATGTTTCATACAGGGATTAACAAACGGCCGCGAACTGAATCGACCACAAATTATGATGAGCCCAGATGTCTTGAGACCAAGGAAATAACTTGGGAAATACAATTAAATACCCGGGGCCCTATCTCCTTTTCCCACTGGAGGCTTCCTTTTTGGAAGCCTGGTGTCCTTTATATTCCATCGTACATGTTTTCATGAGTAAGGAATTTCTAGTATTACTGATTCATCAATTTCAAGTTGTTTATCAAGTTAACTCAGCTTTATAATTAGATTTTATGTTTTATTTTTCTGTAAATTTTATCGTTTCACACGTTTAAAAGATTTCAGTACATTGTTTTTTCCTCTATATTCAATAAAATGAATTATTTTAAATCAATTTAGTTAGATTTTGCAAAAGCAATTTTATATTTATTTTGATCAAATTTCTATGATTTTTTTAAAATTGAGGTGAAATAATATGATTACTGTTGGAATATGTAATTTCTATTTATCCTCGTGTTAGAGTATTTAGTTCTTATTTTGTTTCTTAGATTTATATATGGTTAAGAGAATAATTATGTATCCTAAATAATTTTTTATTTTGAAATAACATTTCACATATTTATTTTTAGTGGTCTGCGCGTGGCATCTTCGTTGTGGATCTGTGGAGGAGTTGCAAAGTGTGGAAGCCTACCACTTGATTAAGTTTATCGCTGAGATCGCATGGTCTGTTGAGTAACTGTTTTGGCCACAGAATATATGTGTGAGTGATTACTGAGTTAGATATTGCAGTCAGCGTGAAGGTGCAGATTGCAAACCTCCATCGCACCATGGATTTGCGTGGCCTTCACATGTTTTGTGGAATAGCAGGCTACTCTATATAAAGGTTGAAGGAGTATGTGTGTGACTAAACTATGTGTGGAGGATCATTACGCCTGTAAGCAAACATTCTGAACCTCTCTGTGGATTGCCGTAGTGTGGCTGTGTGATAAAGCCATGTAGAGGAGACTATGCTCACTGGTCAACGAACTCTAGTGATGTGGGAATTTAATAATGGATCCATTGTTGGTCTCTGGACTGTAAAAAGTACTGTGAAAGGAGGACCAGCTGAAAATCTAAAAGGTCGATTAATATAGCCAACTTTTTTTTAATGAAGGCTTGTGTGTCCAGTGCTTGCTCATTGTTTAATTCTTCATTTCAATATTTCTTCAACTTCTCTACAGAGAATACCTGCTAGGGAAGCTCATATCGGTGAAAAGCAAAAAATTCCTCTTCACATTGATCTAAGTGGCTTCGATTTTGATCTCGAAAGCCAATACCGAAGATGATTTAGTGCACAGGATGAAAGACTCTACGACGGAGTTTCGGATGGCGTGATCATTGTAAGGGGATGAAATTCTTACCCTCGGTGACATAATGAAGGGAAAGAATTATGGAGCAAGACGGATCAGATGTGGACGAAACCAGTAGATGGAGTGTAAATCATGCAAGGGCACGACGACTTTTCTTGAAGGGGCATATGGTACGAATAATTGCTTTGTTGGAGACCATGTCAACTTCCCTTTGTAGGCATTCATAGGGTTGACTTGAGCAAGGGCATAATCACAATCATAACAATCTGTGAAAATGGGGAAACATTTGAGTGAGGAGTATATCACTCCAATCCGGGATGCGTTCAGCCTCTTCGATACCGACCGCTACCGGTACATCACAACAGCTGAGCTAGGAACAATGATTCAGGGCGCTACCTCTTTCGAATTCGTGAGAGTCAACAATTCCTTGGCCTTGTGAGTGACCGTAAAACTGTAAAATGAAAAATAATTTTCTCTATGTTTTGAAATAGCATTGATCTTAGCTAATTCAATGGAGTGCTTTTGTTGGAATTATCTCTAACAAATCACTCAAGCGAATTCAAAAAAATTAAACCAGAAAAGAAAATAGACTAAAGCGCTTGTGGTCAAGGTTGAAGTGCAACAAATATTGTGTTTGTGCAAAGAAACACTGGAAATTAAATGATGATGGACAATTAGATGAAAATTTGTGTGAGTTAATATGAGTTGGTGGAATAGATTCATTAGCAAGTTGTCTTATGAGTCACATTTTATTAGTAAGCAAGTTTCTAGGATGTTTTGTAGTGGTCTTTGTAATGTATGTACTTGGTAAATACTAGAGTTGTAGTTGTGTTGTAAGACTTGTAAGGCACGTGTACCCCCATACAATTCGTGGTAATCTAAAAACCACTTTGTATTTGCAGTGTCGGTTTGTGGTAAGCAAGAAACCACATGTAAGAGTGAACTGGACAGGCATTCCTGTAAAGATGGTTTAGGGTAAGCCTACAAAATCCTTATTATGGTTGAGGGTGAGCCTAGAAATGTAAGAGTGAACTGGACAGGGATTCCTATAAAGATGGTTTACGGTCAACCTACAAAATCCTTAGTATGGTTGAGGGTGAGCGAAGAAAACCTTGGGCCTGGTTAAGCTGGGTCTATTGTGAGCCTTCCTAGCTGTGTTACAGCCTTCATGGCTGAGTTGAGCTTTCTTGGCTGTGTTGAGCCTTCGTGGCTGAGAGACCTTGGTGGCATGGTTGAGGGTAATCTGATAAAACCTAGAGCATGGCTATGGGTAATCCAGTAAAACCCATGATGATGGAATCGGATATGGTGTTTCTGACCATTACTCCACTTTTGGATCATTGAATGTAGATGGATCACCTGAGTAGAGATGTGGGTAAAGGCATCCACATGGTAAGATTAGGTTCTATAGTTTGGGGCTGTGAGTGTGGATCATTCTCCAGAGGGTCCTATGATCAAAATGAGGGGAAAAACAAATATGCTGCAACATTGAGTCGTTGCTCTCAAGGGGTAGCAATGCTCCTTTGTACATAATGATGGTGGAGTGCATGATCACCCTTGGCATTAATCATGGAGTTGTTCTGATGATGATATTATAGGGTGATTTACAAGTACTGGCATTTAGTTACACCAAATATTGTCACACATTTGTGTCTATATTGGAACTAGTCATTCCAATAATACACAAATTGATTTACAGGTACATGTACATTTATGCAGTTATAATGGTTAACAAAACCATGTATGCTAACGATATTATAGTACGCTAGTGTTTGAAGTTGTTGGCACCTATGCATTCTGGTGGGTGGTTGCTCCTTTATATGGATATCAACATCTCCTTTTGTTATGTCCAAGATAGTTTCCCTATCTTGAAACAACATTTCGTGTAACATTATTTGATTAATAAGAATATGGATTTCCTAATAGAAATTTAACAATTAATTCTTTGTATGATTAACCAAGAAGATGATGACTTCCAACTCCGTTGATTTGATGACTATTTTTTATACTAAATAACTTGATTTCTTTAATTTCATACCAATTCTTCCCGTAATTTCTCTCAAAATATTTATATTGATATGTTGATGAAAATAAAAGAATAAAAAAAAACAAAAAACACAACCACCTTAGAGTTCCTTTATCCCAAATATTTCAAAACGTAATTTGTGGGGGAGGAGTTGTATTAACATCTTAATGAAAAGCAGGGGAAATAGAGAAAACATTCATTACAGGAACCAATACAAAACATATTCTTGGGTTTTCATAAAGGCGAGATCGAATAAGTTGGCTTGCTGTACCATTGATTTTGTGATGAGCTTAAGATGGGATTAGATGAGGATCAATGTTAGTTTTGTTATTTTCGAATACATTATTTTTCAATGAACCAACGGCATCTTTTGTATCCAATGCACGCATATTACATTTATTAGTTTTATTTATACAAAGTAATCCCGAATTTTTGCATGGTAGCAGAGACCGTCTTTCATGTCTTACAGCTACATATAGTGAATATTCAGCTCACATTTATTCCCCTCTTATTGTTGGTTTTTTTTTGCTACGTCTGGATTGACCCTTGTTTCTCAAATAGTGACACCATTTTCTTGATTTTGAAATCTATGGAGCCCCTCTTTTCAAAGTGTTGGGTAGATTCGGTAAAATTGTGGTGGTCATGAAATTAATTTACCATTGACCATTTTAGCATGGGAGTTTTCATAATTCAATGCAATGTTTTGTTCAAGTTGGATACGTGGAGGAGGAAAGGCATAAAATTGTCATGAAATTAATTTACCATTGACAAAATAATTTAACATTGACCATTTTAGCATGGGAGTTTTCATAATTCAATGTAATGTTTTGTTCAGGTTGGATAGGTGGAGGATGAAAGGCATAAAATTGCTAGAAATAATAGGACTTAGCTTCTTTTTATTAATTTCATAAAATATGAGTTGATTACAATATATATTTTAATTCACAATTAAATTGATGCTAACTTTTAAATAGTCGACTCACTCACACTCACACTTACTAATTCAAACTCTAAATTTGCACTGCTATGCATGCGGGAGTAATTAGCTATCTTTAACACCCTCTTTAATTACGATCGCTAAACTACCACATGACTCATGACAACACTCAAGAATTCAATACATCTTTTGCTAATGGCTTAGAGAATCAATCAACCAATTGACCACTCATTTATAAGGCTTCAAGTAAAATCCTCCATTGATCACAAGTTCTCTAATAAATGATATCATGTACCTATATATTTTCTCTTTTGATGAAACATACTATGCTTAGATAGTGCAATGCTTAAGGCATTGTCAAAATAGATTATTGTTGAACCTTCTTATTCCTGCTGAAGCCCATCCAAAAATCTTTGTAACCATATTGTTTGGCATGTTGCTAATGTCATTGCTACATATTTTTCTTTTTTTGATGAAAAGTTTCATAATACGTTGCTTCTTAGATTCCCCTAATATCACACATGAACCAAGATGAAACACATAAAAAGTGTTTTTCCTACCATCCAAAATTCTTGCAAAATCACTATGAGTATATCCAACCAAATCCTTGATTTTTGTACTCACATAAAATATCTCGTAATATATAGTTCCTGCTATGTATCCTAGAATCCAATTTCTAGCTTTCTAATGTGAGTATTTTGGAGACTTCATTAATCTAGAAAACAAACTAACTCCTTGCATAATATGAGGTCTTCAAGCTGTGAGATGCATAATGCTGGCAACTAAACTTTTGAATAGAGTTGGATTGACGTCTCATCCTTCATCATCCTTACTTAACTTTTCTCATGTCGCTATTGGTGTAGAAGCAGGTTTACAACTTTCAATCCTAAATATTGTGAACAATTCTTTTGTATATTTATTTTGACGAATAAATATCCTTTTCTTTGATTTCTCAACTTCTATGCCATGAAAATATTTCATAAGACGAAGATCTGTCATTTCATTTTTTTTCTTCATTGTGACTTTAAACTCATCTAATTCAATATTGTCAGCATAAATCATGTCATCCACACAGAATAAAAAAATCAAAATCTGACCATGCTCATTTACCTTTGTGTACAAGGTCGATTGAATGTTGCTTTTGAAAAATTGATTCTTGATCATATAACTATGAATTCAGCTATACTACACTCCTAGTGCTTGTTTGAGTCCATAAGAGTTCTTATTCTATGGGGTCATGTTAGAAATTTTCTTTCATATCCATCTAATATACTTTCCACTTATTCTGAGCTACTATTGCCAATATTGCTCTCAAAGTATCCAATGTGGCTATGAGAGAAAACTTTTCTCCAAAGACTATTTTGGGTTACTACGAGAACCATTTTCCTACACACCTTCCCTTAAATCTGTCAATTTCTCTTTTTTCATTTGACTTTGTCTTGTACACCCATTTCACACAAATGATATTTATATCTTTAGGTAGCTCAACCAAATCCCAAGTATCATTCTTCTCAATAGATTCTATTTCTTCATCCATAACTTGCACCAAAGTTTCATCTCTGATAGCTTCTTCAAATGATGAAGGTTGAAATGAAAACAATGAAAAATTTGAACTAACATCCAAACCATAACTTCTTCAAATGATGAAGGCTAAAATGAAAACAATGAAAATTTTGAACTAACATCCAAACCATAGCTTCTTCAAATGATGAAGGCTAAAATGGAAACAATAAAAAATTTGAACTAACATCCAAAGCATCAAAAATATTTTGCAGACTTCTCATTTTTATCTTCCCCATGCTTTATTCATCACATGAATGGTATCCAGGAGTATTTCGATCTATTGATCTACTTGAACATCCATGTTGTTCATAGAATCTTGGATTCCTTACTAGCCTAACTCTATTTTTTACCTTCTCTTATGATCATCGTCTTTGATTTTCTACTACACCATCTACTTCCATCAATGGTAATCTCACATCAATTTTATTTTATACACTTTCATTCCATGACTCTTTTTCTTTGAACAAATCATCTTTGCTAACTATATTCTTCTTGGGGACAGGTTTACAAAATTTATATGCTTTTTATTGCTCACTATAACTAGTAAATATGGATTTTTCACTTTTATCATATAACTTGTCTGTTAACTCTTTAGCTACATGTGCATATGCTACACATCAAAATACCCTTAAATGAGATAGACAATAATGCATGTATGGCGATGTTTCTACTGACATGTTCTTTATAGAAGATCTATTTATCACATAAGAATCACATGAGACTGCTTCTCCCCAATACTCTTTTAACATGTTTCATTATTTCATCATGTTCCTTGCCATGGTCATAATAGTCTTGTCCTTTCTCTCTACTATACTATTCTACTGTGGCGTATATCTAGTTGTAAATTTCCTTCTAATTCCATAATGTTTGAATTATACATGAAATGTCTTCAAATCATATTCTCCACCATGATCTAATATTAATACCTTGATCTAACAATAACTTTGGTTCTCTACTAGGGCTTTGAATTCTTTGAAAAGGTTTCAGACTTTTGCTTCAAAAACTAAGCCCACTTTGTTTTGCTGAAATCATCAATAAATGTGAGGAAGTATTAAATTCCACCAATCAACTATTTCTGCATCGGTCCACATAGGTCTCTATGAACCAACTCTCGCAATTTCTTTAATTTGTATGTAACTCCTTTAAAAAAATTATCATTGTGTTGCTTTGACATGGTACAACACTCACAAGTATTCAATCGTTCGTTGATGGGAGTTAATATTTAACCATCTGTTTTGGCTTCAACAATCTTAAAACATAAAAATGGAAATGTCCAAATCAAAAGTTCCATGAACAATATTCATTAGAGCATGCAACCATAAATTAATTGACTTGATCTCTATAATTCACAATTAGAGGAAAGAGTGTGTTTCTCATCATCTACACCTTTGCTTGCAACTGCTTGCTTGGGGGGTTGTTATATTGATCCAGAATTATGTAGGAATGAAATAAAATACATATTCAAATAGAGGCACAAAGCTACAATGAAAATTGGACTTCAATTCATTGATAATAGTACTTCAAATTATTTACATGTAGAATGGAAATGAACTACCTCAAACAATAATAGCTTATCTCTAGGAAGAGATATGAAAGATACATTCCTTCCTAATAGTGTTAAAATGATAATTGAAGGCCTTGTTATTAGTGAGAAACAAGGGATAACTCTAAACGTCCAAAAACCTAACCCTAGTGGATGAAGCCTCGAAGGTTTGTGGGTCCCACCTTGGTTAGTAGATAGATCAAATTCACAGGGTTGTAACTTTGGCATACGATCTTTGTTTGATGTGTATGATACCCTGTAAGAAAGATCTATATGAGGAATAAAATATTCAACGCGAATACTAGCCACATCCCTTGGGTTCACCCATTTTTCAAAAGAATGTAGTTTAGGCTCTCAAAATGACTCTCAATGTTTAGGACCCGAAAAACTTCGAAAATAACAAATTGTGCTACAATTAAAGAACATAAAGAAACAATGTTGAGGGTCCAAGTAGAATAGATGGGTGGCCACCAATACACAGCTAGAGATATCCTCCACCCTTGGAAGGCAATGGTCCCCATTATGTTGAGTTCCTTGATGAGATGGGAAAAATTCTATTGAACTTGTTCCCCAGTGAACCACTTGCCCTAGTGCAGGAGCTAGCAAACTTTGACAACTTGATACAATTGAACCCTTTATTTTCAAGTGTTTTTGATCTATACGTCCATTATTCGATCACTCTGGCTTGTTCAATGCATTCTAGGTTGAGCTCTATTGGTGTCAACTCTTCATCAATGTTCGATATGTCCAACAATGTTGGATATTATGGACAAAGAAAGTCCACATTGAATATAGGGTGCAAGCAAGGAATGGAGGGATATTAAGTTTGAAATCATTATCTCCCAAAGACTTTTTGATTGTGTAAGGCTCATATCAAAGAAGTCAAAGCTTCTGATAGGATTCGATAGTGAAACCATTTTACAAATGTAACCAAAATTTGTCACCGACATGAAACATATGTGTCACCTGATGTTGATCATGTCAGTGTTTGTACTTCGCATTAGATTTCTCCAATATGTCATGAACTGTCTGGCAGATTTGTTGAATGCGCTTAATAAACTTGGTGGCTTTATCAACTTCAATATAAACATGGGAAGATTCTTACTATGTAGTTGCAAAAGGAAACGCAAGATGAAGGGGTTATAATGGTTGAAATACTAGGTCCACTTCAAAGGGGTTATGGTGCATTGAGCTATGGATACCTCCTTTATAGTTGTGTTGCATATAAGAAATAATCTCATCCCATATTCATGAATGTTTGGAATTATACATTTTTAGTATGTGCATGATCATTTTGTTTTCAATAATGCCTGGAATTATTGAAAACGTTCATATAGGTGCGTCTTGTACAGACGATGAGATTAAAACATACAAGGACCTATTTCAAGAATTCCGCGACGTGTTTACGTGGTCCTATGAGGAGATGCCAGGAATCGATCCAACAATCGTAGTTCATGAAATTAAAACCTACCCGGATGCTAAACCCGTTCGGCAACATTTGCGTCATATTCGCCCAAGAAAAGATGTTGCAATTAAAGCAGAAGTTGAAAAATTGTTGAAAGCAGGTTTCATATATCCAATCCCGTTAACATATTGGGTATCGAATATTGTTCCCGTGAATAAAAAGCAAGGGACAATAAGAATCTGTATCGACTATAATGACATTAGTCGAGCATGTCCAAAGGACAATTATCCTACACCCTATATCGATCAAATTATTGATGATTGTGCCGGCAGTGAAATTTTCTCCTTTATGGATGGCTTTTTCGGCTATAATCAAATCAATATTTTGCCTGCCGATCAACAAAAAACGACATTCATTTATCCATGGGGAACATTTTCTTATTGCAAATTACCTTTTGGCCTGAAGAATTCCGGCAAACTTTTCAACGGGCTATGTCTTATGCTTTTCATGATATAAAACACATTGTGCAACCACATCTCGATGACTTGCCTGCTCATTCCTTACATAGAGCCGATCACCTTGTCCATTTACGAGAAATCTTCATGAGGTGTAGGCATTATCGAATTCGGTTGAATCCCCACAAGTGTGTGTTTTGTATTGAAACGGGTCGATTACTGGGATTTGTAGTTTCGAAAGCTGGCATTCGCGTCGATCCTTCGAAGGTCGAAGCTATCATCAAATTGCCTCCTCCTTCGAGTTTTCGCCAACTCCAAAGTTTGCAAGGGAAAGAAAACTTTTTACGTCGATTTATCCCTAACTATGTCGAGATTACAAAGGGTTTTACCCAGTTGTTAAAACAAAGTACTTCATTATTTTGGGATGAGATAGCTGAGAAATATTTCGATGCTTTAGAACATGCATTGACCCATGCACCGCTGTTACATCCTCCCAACTACAACCATGACTACTTCTTATATCTCGCCGCTTCCTATTCCACCATTGGAATGGTGTTAGTTCAGGAAGATGAATTCAGTACGGAACATGTGATATGTTACCTTAGTCAGACGTTAAATCCAACTGAGCTAAGATATTCACATGAGGAGAAATTGGCATTGGCAGCTGTTCAAGCTGTCCAACGATTTCGTCATTACATTTTATTACACAAAACTACGGTCATTTCTGATTGCAACCCCAAGATCTATATTCTGACCAAGTAGTTGTTGGGGAACATGTGCTCCAAATGGATAGTCATCTTGCAGGAGTTTGACTTGGAATTTGAAAAGTACAAGTCAAAGAAATCTTTAGTTTTTGCGAAACTTATGTGTGACTTCCCGCGTGTTCATACAAAAACTGTGGCGGAGGAGCCCATTGCGGACGAATCCTTGTTTCTTATCAGCACTTTGGATCCGTGGTATGGAGATATCATCACTTATCTCCAAACCCAAACCTTTTGGCCAGATCTTTCACGATCCGACCGTTGGAAAATTCGATTCCAATCCCAAAAATTCAAAATTATTGGAGATACTCTTTATCGCCTGGGGGCAGATTCTATCTTTCGACTTTGTTTGACTCATGAGGAAGTCAAAAGGGTCTTAAATGACTGTCACTCTGGAGCGCGTGGCGGTCATATGTCTGGGTATCCCAGTGCCCAAAAGATATTGTGTGCTGGCTATTTCTGGCCATCTTTATTTAAAGATTGTATTACTACGGTCCGAAAGTGCCACAATTGTCAAATTTTAGATCGAAAGATGCGTGCTCCAACTGCTCCTCTTCACCCTATAATTGTCATTGGTCCTTTTCCCAAATGGGGTATCGATTTTATTACATGCAACCCTCACTCGGCCAGGGGGCATGCGTATATTATCCTTGCGGTAGATTATTTTAGTAAGTGGGCCGAGGCGATACCTACATTTGAGGCAGACAGCAAAACAGCTGCAATTTTCGTATTCAATCATATAATTGCTAGGTTTGGTGTTCCACAAGCGATTATCACTGACCATGGGAATCATTTTCGAAACGTTATGATGACAGAACTTACATACCAGCTTTGCTTGCGTCACAACAGTTCAACTCCTTATTATCCACAAGCTAATGGTCTGGTTGAAGCCATCAACAAAGTCTTAGTCATCATGATCTGACGAATCATTGGGATTCATCGGTCGAACTGGCATAACATGTTATTTTCAGCGATATGGGCATACCGAACCTCAGTCAAAACATCAACAGGGTTCACTCCTTTCCAGCTAGTTTATGGTTTGGAAGCTATGCTACCTATTGAACGCGAAATCCCGTCATTGCGAATGGCCATCGAATTACTTCCAGCTACTTCCGAAGAGGAAAGACGTTTCTTATACTTAGCTCAGCTAGATGAGAATCGTTGCGATGCTAAATTAGCGATCGAATCTCATGCCAAACGTATTGAGGCTCAGTATGATCGAAATGTAACCCCTCGAAATTTTTCGGAAGGAGATTTAGTCCTTTTGTACGATCAAGCAAATGATAAATTGGGCGCTAGAAAATTCTTGCCTATGTGGCATGGTCCCTTTGTTGTCAAGCAAAAGCTAGCGAGAGGGGCCTATGAGTTGGTAGACTTTGATGGGGTCTCTTTAGGTAAACCCAGAAATGGTCTTTACCTGAAAAGATATTATGCTTAAAACGAGTGTGGAGATTTGTTTTTTAGTTAGGTTAGTTTTTCTTCTAGCTGGTGTGTTTTAGATTAAAGTGTGCTTAGCTTAGAGATTGAGTTTTCTGTCATTATTCCTGCTTATCTTGGTTTTACATTTGATGTCGTAGATGTCGACGCCTCTTCAAACATATATTGGTTTCACTGATGGCACTTGTCGTAGTATACAGAATATTTCTTCCGCAGCTTGGGTTATCTATTCGCCCTCTGATGAGTTGGTATCTATGCATGGGGTAAGCCTCAGTCAAACAACGAACAACATTGCAGAGTATAGTGCAGTGGTGGAGTTATTATTTGAATCTATTTCATTTGGGATTTGGAGTTTGATAGTGAGGTTAGATTCTAAACTTGTTGTATTACAGCTTAATAGAGTATATGCCATTAGAAATCCATTTTTATTAAGATTATTTTTTAGAGTGCGTCTCTTGGAACGTGAATTTGATTACATTGAATATCAACATATTCCAAGATCTTTAAATACATTAGCATATGCAATTGCTTCTCTAGTGTTAAGTAGACATGTGCAATAATCATACAAGTAAATTTAAAAGCATTCCATAACATGTTTAACAAGACAAGCCAGTAATAACGATCTCATATATATATATAGGAGTGTGTCAAAAAATACATCATCCTCGATCATAGGTTGAAAAACACCTTATGATCGGCAAAAATGATAGATACAAAAAGCAAAATGTCACATGTGGCTACATAAGCGATCATCCCATCACTGGTGATGATCTTGATATGATTCCACTGCACGGGCCACCTTACAAAGGAACCTCCTAAAAGGACCTGGGACTCCAATCACATAGCGCTAAAGCCAACGAGGGATGTCGTCTATGCTAGTCTCGGGAATGTCCCCTGTCAAGCGCTCTAGGTGACTCTCCAACTCAGCCAAGGTCTCTGCTGATTCGTCCTGTGGGGCTGGAGCTGGCGGAAGTGGTTGCTTTCTCTCGAAAGGCCGGAGAGCGGCTGGTCGCTGTGGACCCACATCTGCATTTTAAAGATTATTACTATCAGTTTTTGAGATGATATAAAAAAATAATAAAAATTAACATTAGGAAAGTGTTGAAAATGATTACCTGAGTCATCCCACTGCTCTCCTGGAGGAAGATCCATGTCTGGGTCTCCACGAAAGTCAATCCCAGCATAAGTAAAATCCTAGATAGAGAAAACCTGATGTTCCAACCATTGGAAGAACTCAGGTTTGAACCGGATGACCTCGGTCCCCTCATCAGGATGACGGGCCATGAGTGCAACCCATCGCATCAGTTTGGGCTCTCGAGGATGCCCAACTACAACTGTGAGGTGCTGCAGGATGAGCATAGGAATCCTCTCCAGGCCAAAGCTGACGACTATAGCACCATAACCAAAAGTCTTTAGCCGTCCATTCTTGGCCCTGGTCAATTGGCCCTTCACGTTGGCCAACACAACATCGCACCAGTTGAAAACGGTGCCCTGAAAGCAATCGACTGCCATACGCATCTGGGATCCGGTGGCAATGTGTAAAGCGGCAGCCCCGCAAAGTCGAGTAACAGCGAATGCAATTACCTTCAGTTCAGGAAGGGTTATGTACTTTATGTCTATCCCTTTGTCTCTAGACTGCCTGTTGTAGTACTCTAATCGAAGGCTATCGACGGACTGGCCACCCGCCCTAGCCCTGAACAGGGTCAAGTCAACGCCTCTCTTAGGTAAACCGGTCAAAAAATATATGTCCGCAGGCTCAATCTCGAGCTGGTGGCCGCCAATGAAGAAACACTGGTTCTGGACGTTCCACGTATCAACCATCCACTGCAAGAAATCCACCTGAGCCCTCATGCCAGGAATGGCCCAGTATTTGTACAATCCGCACGCCCTCAAAGCATCAAGCGGAGGTTAATGATTCCATGCGGCTGCGTCCACATCCTCGTGCTCGCGTTCTCTCCAATCTAGCATGGTGTACTCCCTACATCAAGCCAAAAGATCAATTAGCATGCTAGAATTGTTTTTCTTTGGTCAATTTTTGAGAATTTTGGGTTAAAAACCCTTGCGCCAGGGTACGCACCCTTCCTGTTGGACACAGTGCGTGGGACTGCACTTTGTCCACAGGGAAGGTGCGGATCCCGACCTTTTTCCCAATGGCGAAAAAGTCGGGGTCCGCGGGTTCGCAGTGGTGAGCCTGCGTACCCCGAGCGCGGGTTTTTCGCCCAAAAACCCTCCTAAAAAACCAAATAAATGACTAAATTTAAAAACTAAACGGATGAAAAACAAGAGGAGGATGATGTGGATTACCTAGTGAAGACGGCGTCCGATTCTGACGGTTGGATTCTCCGCAATCCTCTCGGGAAGTTTTCAAAGCAAAAGCACTATTTCCTCACCCAAATCATAAATGGTAAAAATGAATGGTAAAAACCCCTTTTTATAAGTTTTTTGAGTAAATAAATTTTGAATTTGTTTATGTTTCACTTTAAAAAGGTATTATTTCGACATTTTTATCTCTTTCAAGCAAGTATGAGTAATGTTTGTGTTTTTGTGCAAGATAACAGGATTATTCAGGCAAAATTTATCATTTTCAACCAGAGTCATCTTTTAAGCCCATTTCTGACTCCTAAAACATGAAAAGATTGCCGAGTTTTTCTTTTAAGCTCGTTAAAACGGAATTAAAAGATGGTTGATTTACAGCTCTTTTTCGACCGTAAAAACATAAAAGATTGCCGGATTTTTGTCGTTTCAAATTCGATATTGGTTATAAAACGACGTGTCCTTAGTCGCTTTTTTACTTTTTCGGATCAAAGACACTAATAACGAAAAGTACTCCTTGGTCGTAAAAGATCAAGTGGTTCTCTCAAGTATTATTTTATACTTTTTCGGGCTTGGGAGACACAAATTTATGAAAAAGTCAAACCCCGGAGTCTTCTTAAGTTTTTTCAGACTCTCTAAAAATGAAAAACGCCGAGTTTCTCCTATACTGGACTCGAATTTCGACAGTAAAGGACTTGTTCAATTACAAACAGGAACGGACCACTCCTTCTTAGGGTTCGAATTTAAACTAAGTTTGACTCACCCGAATGGTGAGCTTATAATCAAGCATATGTTATCCTCCTCAAGCTTGTAAAAAATGAAGAGGTACTTGCCAGAAATGGTGGGGGAAAGGAGAGAAAAGTGAGTCTGTTTGTCATACTTTATAACCACTCTTGAACACGACACTTTCATTCACCTGGGTTGGGAAATCCTTTACCTAACAGTTGATCAAACCATATTGAAAGTCTTCAGTCGTTATCTGGGTATTAACTTTGGGTCAGTCATCACCAAACCATCTGTCGTGTCGTTATGTGTTCAATAGGTCAGTGCAAATAAGCCATTCATCTACAAAATGTCTGTTATCCATCTTGACCATCCCTGAGTCAGTCCTTGCAACTAAATTTCTTCATCTTTATCTATGATTTCGTGTTGTGGGCTTGCCTACGACGAATTGCTTTCTATCGAATTCAACTCATTATCTAAAAATATGATCTAGGAATCGTCAGTACCTTGAGATCTACATGCCTCAATGGTAGGTTTCTCGCCTTTGACGACAGTTTACATCATTGACTTTCGATCAAAGGATTCCATGACATGTTCGACATCAACACATATTATCACATTTCATGGATTGTGCTGAGTACTTTGAGAGCCATTGTCATTATTGATGGTTTCTCTCATGCTTGTTAATATTTTACATCATTGACTGGTAATCAAGTGGTTTCTACCATGTTCAACTTCGACAGATTCAATCGCATGGATAGAATCGTACTGTTTCGGGACATAGAAATGAAGACCCTGGATCTAGTTTCCTTCATCCAGGCTGCGAGCAATTTTGTATTCATTATATTATGGACTATTCATAAACAGATGGCTGCGTCCATAATGTGTCGACATGTGTTTGTACTTATGATGTGTTCATTCCTATATCAGAGTAGTAGTTAGTCTTCTAGTCAGTCTTTAGTCTCTTAGTCAGTTTTTATCTGAGTATGGGAATGCCTACCTCAGCGATGATATGATCTCATATATATATTTTGCATTGAATTTTTTTACAGGTTCCAACCAGGCTCTCCGCAAGATGATCCTCGAAATGATAAAGTACTTCACTCTTCCTATATGATAAATGAAATCCTCATCTATTACAGACTTCGCACTTTAGGGGGCAATCTGTTACATAAAAATATCGTCACCTTGATTATTTGCAGTCGGTATGGGTCTATCAGCACCTATGCCAGCTTCCTAAGCAAGTCTGAGACCTCATCTCTTCAAAACAAGCTTTAGAAATGAGAGAAAGACATCAAAAAGAAATGTAACTTTGGTTCCGCACTTTCTCTCACTTTTGCCTACGGGACCGCACCTTTTCTTCAGGATATCTGCGTACTTATACGCTCTGTATGTAAATGGGAGGGTGCGTACCCCTGTGAAAGTCAAAAGGCGCAATTTTTATCTTAAAAAACTCACTTTGGTTTAATTCTAGAGTTTTCTAGAAGGATTTCTGACGTGGATTGTTCGCTCCAAGTGGTTCATGCATCCCATAAGAGGAGGAACTAATCCCTTGTTAAGAGGAGCTATCCCTTTGAAGGAGGATTCTATCCCTTTGAAGGAGGACCTGGTAAGTGATCTCCATTGCACTATAAATTGAGGCATTGGGTCAGTGGCTGGAGAGGTTAGAAGCTGAACTTTGAGGGTAAATGCTAGTGAAATCAAGACTTCCTATTTGAGCTTAAGAGGAGAGATCACATACCTTTTTGGCTTCATTGGGGAGTGAGTGAAGCTTGTCAAAGTAGAGGAGACCTCTTGTTGGACCCTGGGAGGAGCTTGTACAGCATCAAGGCAAAGGTTGTAAGGTTCTTCTCCTTTTGAATTAATAGAATCAAGCTCATTTTTCTCAACAAGTATCTCATGTTATTTGTTTCATAGACTCCTTGACCTTCATGTTAAATATGTTTTATAATACTGGTTATTCAGGTGCTATTTAATCATTTTCCTTGTTTGTGTTTGCAGGTTTGTGACAAAGGAACTTACTTGGATCAAAGGAGCAAAGGCATCTCCAAACTTGCATTGGACATGAGGTAGGGCTTAAACACATTTGTTTTCCATTATTTATAAAGCGCATTTAGAGAAAGATAATGTTTGGTTGGTTTGTTTGTTATTAGGTCTTCATTAGATTCTAGGAATGTCTATCTTGTCCGCAAGATCGACTCATTCCGTGTGACACAGTCCTCTCTCCACTCCGAACAAAGTGCCTAGTAATGTGCGGGTATGTTCTTACAAGTTAGCTTTTGATTGTTCGAACAATGAAGCTGAGTACAAAGCTTTGATTGCTGACCTAAAAATTTTAAGAAAGCTGAATGGAAAGAAGATTGCAGTATATGGTGACTCTGAATTGGTGATTAAGCAAGTTAAAGGCGAATATCAAGCTAAGCACCCTCGGATGTGGGCTTACCAAAATGTAGTCCTAGATATCCTGAAATTGTTTTCAGATTATACCTTGACGTGTGCACCTCATATTCAAAATGGCATTGCTATTGCAGTTGCTAAGGCAACAAGTAGTTTGAAGATTCCAATGAACCCTATGAACCCTAGTAATAAATTCAAAATCCATGTCAAGCATCGTCGACTGTCCCGGACAATCAGAGATATTGGCAAGTTTTCCAAGATGATGAGCGGATTGATGATTTTCTACAAAACAAAGGTAAGTTCAAAGATACCTCAATTGATGTAAAACATGACGATGGTGAAGATGATGTGCAGATCAATCAAATGGAAGTGTTGCAGCTAAAGGATAACATTATTCCTAAAGGCTTGATACCTTTAGAAGAACTCTTTGATCAAGATGACGTAGCCCGCAAACCAACATTGCAGCCAACAGAAAAGGGTGTTGAAGAGGTCAATATCGGAACAGCTTCAAATCCAAAAATGGTAAAACTGTACAAAGCATTGCCACAAAAGGTAAAAGCCAAATATATCAGTTTGTTGTCATCTTTAGTTGATGTGTTTGATCGGGATTATTCTGACTTGAAGACATATGATACCAGTATAATTCAGCACACTATTCCCATTAAGCCTAATTAGAAACCTTTCAGGCAGAAGTTGAGAAGGCTAAATCCAAAACTGCTACCATCAATTGAAAAGGAGATAAACAGGTTGTACAAATCAGGAATCATTGTTCCCATCAGATTTTCTGACTGGATCTCTAATTTGGTGCTTGTACGAAAGAAAACAGGTGAGATTCGCTTGTGCATTGATTTTAGGAATCTCAATAAAGTTTCATTGAAGGACAATTATCCATTTCCAAAAATGGATCATATACTTCAGTGAGTAGTTGGAGCATCTCGTATGTCACTACTCAATGGTTATTCTGGATATAACCAAATTTTGGTCCATGAAGATGACCAGGATAAAACAGCATTCACCACTCCGTGGGGAACTTTTCATTACGCTAAAATTCATTTCAGTTTGAAGAACGCGGGTGCCACTTTTAGCGGGCAATGGACTTGGCTTTCGTAAATGAGAAGGATGTATTTTTAGTTGTGTACCTTGATGATCTAACTTTGTTTTCCAAATCGGATGAAGAACACATGTATCATTGGAAAATTGTTTTCAAAAGTGCAGAAAATATGGTGTGTCACTGAATCCGAGGAAGACCTTGTTTGCAATGGATGAGGGAAAACTACTTGGGTACATTATCTCAAAATATGGCATTCGTATTGATCCAGCATGTGTAGAAGTGATTCAGAAAATTGACTTTCCCCAGAACAAGAAGGAGATTCAATCTTTTAACGGTAAGATGATTTGTTTACGCCACTTTGTGCCTAACCTTGTTGAACACCTAAGGGAGATTACAAACATGCTTAAGAAGGATAGCCAGGTGAAGTGGACAGAAGAGGCGGTAAAATCTTTCAATTTAGTCAAATTGGCTCTTTCTTCAGCTCCAGTTCTAATTAGCCCATATTACACTCAGGATTTTATATTGTTTTCCTTTGCTTTGGAGCATACAATGGTAGCTGTATTAATGCAGAAAAGAGATGAGCACGAAAGACCAATTGATTTTATTAGCTGAACTATAAGAGATGCGGCCTTGAAGTACAAAATCATTGAAAGGAAAGCCCTTGCGCTTGTGAAAGCATTGAAAGACTTTTGGGTGTATATTCTGCATTCTCATACTTTGGCTTATGTTCCTAACACTGCTCTCAAGGAT
>APFE031227975.1:0-11861 GCA_000404065.3 Pinus taeda
TCATCTTCAGATCCCAGGATAGATAAAATGACCAAGATGATAGAGTCATTAGCCTCTAAAATCTCCAAATTAAAGGTTGAGCAGCACTCTGAGAAAGGAAGAGTTCCTAATACCTTTACTCCTAGAAATCCAAATCCATATAGAAGAGCTAATGAGCAATTGCATATTTTGCAAAGAAGAAAAGATGCCAATGAAGACCAAAGGGTGAAGACCCCTTTCCAGAATGTAGTCATGGAAGAAGAGCAGTTTGAAGAAGATGATGAGATCCATTGTTTGGAAGTCAAAGGTAGTGCCTCCTCTTTGAGCTCAGCTGCCTACAAAAAGTCATTATTCATTCACTAGATCAACCAAGAATGGGATGGTGAAGTTATTATATAAATTGTTGCTTAGCAGATATATAATCTGAGGTCGAAGATGAATAATGCCTAGGAAACTCCTATTCAGAGAGTTGTTGGCCCTGCAATACAACAAGCTAATAAGTAGAAGTGACCGACAGCTAATCCCATCATCCTCAAAGCTCCAGGTCACAAGATAAGAGGCCTTGACAACTCTCCTTCTCCTTTCGGTTTTCAATCGAAAATTTAGAAGCTAAGAATACCTATACCACTAATTGAACTAGTGAAGAATGAGTCCTTCAAGAGATCTATCCTTGAGACCCTTGAGCCTAATGCAATCCAAGCCTCCACTGACTATTTAAATCTGCAAGATGACAAACCAGCTGGTGTTCTCAGCCCAATGATTGAAAATTATGATGACAGCTCCCCATCATTCTATGTCTCTATGACTATTCCTGATAAAATCCTTCACAAACTCCTCTTGGACACTGAAGCCAGCCATAATCTAATGCCCAAAGCTATCATGGATGAGTTGGGTCTTGACATTACAAAACCTAATCATGACCTATTTTCTTTTGACTCTAGGAAAGTAAAATGTTTGGGATTAAACAAGGACCTAGCCATCACTTTGTCTTAGCTACCCATGAAGAGCATGATGATGGATATTGTGGTAGTAGATGTACCCCCCAAGTTTGGCATGTTTCTTTCCAAAGGTTGGATCAAGAGATTAGCTGGAACATTACAAAATGATCTGTCTTACGCTATTGTCCCAGTTTTTGGGGGTGACAACACGAGATTATACAGATAAGCTCAGTTGGATTATATCATCAGTGATGAAAGAAATTCCACTAATCATCCGATCTATGCTATCGACACTGATTTTGGAATTAGTATTCTTCAGATTCAAGAATCCTAATTGGCCTCCACACACCTTAAGAAACTAGTTCGCCAGATCATAGAGGAAGAGGGCCCACATATTTGGGACTTGTTCTTTGATGGAGCTTTCTCTAAGGAAGTTGTAGGGGTAGGTGTAGTCCTGGTGTCCCCCACACAAGAATGCATTCATTTATCTTTCAAATTAACTTTTCAGGTCACAACTAACATAGAAGAAAACGAAGCCTTGATATTGGGCTTAAACGCTGCTAAAGAAATGAGCATCAAAGGTCTGAAAGTGTTTGGAGACATATACCTTATCATTCAACAGGTCAACAAAACCTTCCAAGCAAAGCATCCAAGGATGAAAGCATATAGATATGAGGTATGGAGGCTCAAGGACTCTTTTAATATTTTCAACATTTCTTACATCTCGAGGATGAAGAACCAAATTTTTGATTCCCTGCTTGTGTCTACTAGCACATTTATTCCTCGTTTGCCTCCTAAATTGACTTATGAAGTTTAGGTGAAATATTGACCATCTCTGCCTGACAATGTCAAATACTAGAAAGTTTTTGAAGATGATGATGAAATTAATAGGCTTTTACAAGTTGTTGATGAATTTTTTGAAATGCACATCGACCAAGAAAATGAAATAGTGGAAGAATCCAACCAGTCCAAGCTAAAGGACGAGATTGGTCAAGATAGCATTGTTCAACTACCTAGTAACCATATACCAGAAGGATTGGTGCCCCTAGAGAAGCTGTTTGATCATAATGATGTACCTTATAAGCTTTCCAAAAAATAAAATGAGTCTGCTATTCATAAATATAATGTAGGGAGTCTAACCCATCCAAAGTACATAAATTTGTCCACTCACTTGTCTTCTACCCAGAGTTCCAAGTATTGCACCATGATGAAACAATTTGCTGATATTTTTGCTTGGGAATACAGTGATCTTAAGAACTATGACACTAACATCATTCAACATAAGATTCCATTGGAGAAGAACGCCATCCCTTTTAAGCATAAATTAAGACCTATCAACCCTCTCTTATTGCCTTTGATTGAAAAGGAAATCAAGAAGCTATTGGATTCCAAGATCATAGTTCCCCTAAGGTATTCAAAGTGGATAGCTAACCTTGTGGTAGTAAGAAAGAAGAATGGAAAAATCAAGCTTTGTGTTGACTTCAAGAATCTGAACAAATGCTCTAAAAAAGACAACTACCCCCTGCCTAAGATGGAACACTTGCTACAAAAAGTGTAAGGGGCTAGAGTCATGTATTTCCTTGATGGATTTTCAGGTTAGAGTCAGATTGTTGTACATCTAGAAGATTGGGAAAAGACTGCCTTCACTACTCCTTGGGGCACTTTCATGTACTCCAAGATGCCTTTCGAACTGATGAATGTTGGGGCTACTTTTCAGAGGGCCATGGACATAGCCTTTGTGGGAGAGAAGGAAAAGTTTGTCCTTATTTACCTAGATGACATAACAGTCTTTTCCAACAAGAGTTCAAGAAATTCAAACATTGTCCATCCCAAGGTCAAAAAGGGACATTCAATCCTTCCTGGGTAAGATTAGCTTTGTAAGGAGGTCCATTCCAAACTTTGCAGAACTAGTGAAGCACATCACTTCCATGCTGAAGAAAGGATCATAAATAAAATGGATGGATGTTTCAAGAAGCTCTTTTGAAGCCATAAAATAAGCTATCATGGAAGCTCCCACTCTAATCAGCCCAGACTACACCAAGGAGATTTATATCTTCTCTTTTGCCTCTTATGATACACTTGCAGCAGTTCTGTTGCAGGAAAATGATGAAGGTGTAGAGCACCGTGTGGCCTTTTTTAGCAAAACTCTGAGGGATGCTGAACTAATGTATGACCTTATTGAAAAACAAGCTTATGCTCTCATAAAATCTTCAAAGGAATTCAAAATTTATATTTTGCATTCCAAATTGGTTGCATATGTACCCTCAACCTCAGTAGAAGATTTCGTAACTCAACCAAATATTGATGAAAAGAGAGATAAATGGATTGCAAAATTCATAGAGTTTAACATAGAGGTGAAGCCAACAAAGCTTGTCAAAGGCCAGGGATTGGCTAAACTTATGGCTGAGGAAAATTGCAGTTTGTTAGACATCAATTGCATGGGTTCAAATTCAGGTGATGAGCAGACAGAGGAAGTAGCAGAAGAGCAAGAGCAGAATCAGCCTTTGGCTGAAAATCTAGCCCCCTGTGAATGGTATTCTAGTATAGTTCATTTTTTTCATAAGCTAGAAGTCCCTAAAGTGCTTAGCTCAACTCAAGCCCAGATCAATCAAATTCTGCATTAATAAAAGCATGCTTTATTGCAAAGACCCATCACGAATCCTCTTGAGATGTTTAGATAAAGGACAATTTGTGGAAGTCATGCACGAGTTCCATTCTAGCATCTGTGGAGGGAATCATTATTGGAAAAACACAACCCACACAATCCTGAGAGTTTGGTATTATTGGCCTACTATGTTCTCTGATGTGTTTTTTTTTATGAAATCTTGTGACCAATGTCAGAGGTTTGCAGGAATATAGCAGCTAAAATCTCTACCTTTGAAGCCAATACACGTCAATGGTCCCTTCCAACAGTGGGGCTTGGACTTCATAGGTGAGATTAATCCACATTCCAGTGGCCAACACATATGGATCTTGGTAGCCACTGATTATTTCACTAAATGGATTGAGGTCATACCTAATAAAAATGCTAATCATCAAGTTATCATAAAGTTCTTGAATCAGAATATTTTCACTAGATTTGGTCGCCCAACCAAACTAGTCACTGATAATGCAACAACTTTCAGGGTAGACGAATTGGTGGACATGTGTGAATCCATGGGCATTCAATTGGTGCATTCTACCTCATAGTATCCTCAAGGCAATGTCCTTGCAGAATCATCTAACAAGAGTTTTGTAAGGATAATAAAAAAACTATTGGAGGACAATAGAAAGAGTTGGCATTCCAAGTTGAAGTTTGCACTGTGGGTTGACAGAGTTACCGAAAAGAAGTCCATAGGAAATTCTCCATTTAAGCTAGTTTATGGCACTAATGTTGTTTTTACTATCCAACTAATTCTCCTAGTGGCCAAATTATTTCAAGAAGAACATGATGTAACAAATGACATGGTGAGGAGAATGAATAACCTGGTTCAATTACAGCAAATTAGAGAGCAGCTGGTTGAGAAGTCAAAAGTTCATCAGAAGAAAATCAAAGAAGCCTTGGACAGGAAGGTAAAAGTGGACAATTTCCAAGTTGGTGACTGGGTTCTCAAATGGGATGCATTGAAGGAAAAGAAAGGGAATCATGGTAATTTTGACTCCTTATGGACAGGTCTGTTTGTCATCACTCAAATTCAACAGAACAATACCTTTATTCTGCACAGTCTAAAAGGAGAAGATGTTTATGGCCCAGTTAATGGGAGGTTCTTGAAACTTTATTTCATTTAAGGCTTTAAAGCCTTGATATTGTAAATATGTTTTTCAGCTTTTATTTACTATGCAAAATAAAATCCATGCCCAATGGAAAACTAGTAGATAGATTTGATTTTGGTTTTACAAAAAAGGAATTGGTTTGTGGTTCTTGAAACCTCATAGGGAGGCTTTCATCCCCAGAAGGAGCTAGTGTTAGCCCTTGAGGTGCAGTGATGCTATTTTTAGCGAAAATGTCCCCTGTCTCAGCTCCAATGGCCACATCTCCTCTGCTCCGCTTTGGCCATAAGCCAAAATTCAAAAGATTACTATCGCATATATAATTGCATCGGGTCCTGATCCAAATGGATCCATATATGCTCTCTAAGTCTTCAAAAGCTAGTAAAATCATGCCAAAGATCAAAACCATCAAAGGAGAAGAACCCTTAGAATGGCGAAAAAACACTATTAAGAGGCAAAAACCCAAGGAAACGTTAAAAAAACTGAATATAGGAGGTCTAAACAATGAAATGGACAACAAACATCAGATCTGGATGATCAAAGGTCCAAATCTAATCAGCGGGTCACAATTGGTGGTGGCAATCGACGGATTGAGAGCGGACCATATAAACTTGCGATGGAAATCGACGGAGTCAACTAGGACCGTCGATCAAGCGCGTAGATCGACAGCCCATGTTACATCGCAGGATCACTATCAGACAACACAACAGAGCGCTCACCATGGGCCCAAGGCATGAGTGATATGCGATTGCGATCAATCGCATCGGCGGATCAGAATCAGGGAAACATTACGGAGAGGGGCCTTGATACATGTATATGTGCGATGCCATTAGCCAGACCCGATAGCTATATAGGAATTATTGCATAGATGTTGAGATCCACCAAAAGACATTTGTTAATGTATTTTCGCATATTTTGTTATTTAACAAAATATAAAGTGACATCCCCGATGTGATAAAACCTGAACCCAAAGGGATTCGGGAATGAAAATACATAATATTTCAGATCCGCCAAAGCCATTTTTTAGGATTTTTAGTGTTTTTTAATGTATTTCAAAACATAAAAGAATACCTTGGAAACAAAGTCAAAGAAACTTGAGATAGCAATTAAGGGCAGGCCCGATAGAGGAATAGACCATATTTGAGGGCTTTTGAAGTTCGAAATGAACTATGTTTTGATGGAATTTCACAGTATTGCAGCATTTCTCCATGTTAATAGAAATCGGCCATTTAAAGTATTTCAAAGGCCCAATGCACTCATCCAGAAAGAGGTCATGAGATAGAGGGTGGAGGGATAAAAAGCGAAAGTACAATGCAGCCAAAACCAACAGAAGTGATCATGGAGCATCTCTGGCACGAGCGAGCTCCCCGACAGCGCAACAAATTACCAGAATGCGGTTACTCTGCTGTTAGAAAATAAACCTTCGAGCTCATGTGTCTTTAGTCATGGCATCAAGTCATTGAAAAGATAGAGAGGATAGACTAAGACACTTCGAGCCTTTGAGAGACCAGGAGCATTGTAAAAAATCCTATAAACAACTAAAAGTTAGAAGTATGAGGGGTTCAACTTTTGGAAACTGTGGATACTCTGCTACTCTAGCTTCTCATCTTCATTCCAACAATATAAGCTTCTTTTGTTGTTACATGTTCAATTCCCATTTTCTCTTATGTTCTAAGATTGCACTTCAATAGGTTATTCATGTTTTCTTTTGTGTTTAATGCCAGATAATTGTCATCTTACCTTTGTGTTGATAAATTATATTTGCAAGCTTCATTTACTTCTTGTAGCTAGCCATTCATATGTGTTTGTGTATGCATCTACTGGTACAATTAGTATTCTCCATCTATCCATTGAATCTATAAACTATTGAGCATTAGTGGTCGAAAGCCTCGTAAAGCTAAGGGTGTTCATGCATGTCTTGAGTGAAAACAAAATTGAAACAGTCATCTGACTTGATCCAAACCATCATCCATTCCAATTGTTCAGAGAACAATATTGAAGATTTATATGTTACGAGGCATCTTTGAGCTACAACCTAGGAGATCTTCCTAGAGTGGTAACAGTGGCAATGCCTTATCTATTTCTAGTTTAAAACACATCCTTTTCTCAACAGCATGCAAATCTTTACTTTAATAATTATCTTCCCTACAGAGAGTTAAACACACACTTATCTGATTTCAACAATAAACACATAAGCTTAATTGCACTTATCTGAATTTGGCAGTATAATCTGTCAACTGTTGATTCAAGTTCAACTAGGAACATTGATTTACCTCCCAACAATGAGACTCGCTTTCAGGCCAAGTCTCCCCCCGAGATGTCACCACATGTGGGTTGATCTCTTGTAGAATAAAAATCTTACTTTTATAGATATATGGTCTTAACCAGACATAGCACCTAGAACTATGTCTGTCATATCAAAGAAAAACCTTTTCTTCCTTTTGTCTCTTCCTTATCTTTGGTACACATTGCCCTCTTGATTTCTTCCCTTGATAATAAATCTACAAGGAAGTAGGTAGGGTTAGGTAACTGCCCATCCCAACTACCTAACATGTGAGAGTTACATAATCACCATTATTAAGACATTTGTCTCATGCACATTTTTAATCAAAATAATAAAATATAAACTTCAATAATAATATACAATTTGTTTGTTGCAGTAATTGAATATTTACAATTTACTGGGGACACCACATCGCCCCACCCTAAGATTAAACATCATCCCTATGCTTTTCTTCTGCAAATAAATTTGGACAAGTTTCTTTGATCACTTGTTCATCCTCCCAATTGGCCTCTTCTGGCCCAAAGTGCTGCCACTGCACTTTAACTTGGGTGATAACTCATTTCTGCACCCTTACTTCTCTTCGATTGAGTATAACTAGATGTTCCACCAAGAATTTTCCTTCTGGTTCGACCTACACATAGGAAAATTTTAGTCAATTCTTTTCCTTGGCAACTTGTCTTGCCATCTTTATTATTACAAAAATTAAATTACCTATATATCTTGTGGCTAGGAAAAGCGACCTCGTAGGCCATTGGTCCGATTCGAGCCAACATCGGGGTGCCAATTTGGAACATCTGCTCCATTGTAATGTAGTTTTCTTGGCCCCTACCCATACATAAACATGATCTCCAATTTGAAATTCCCGGAAACTTCTCTTTCAATCAGCAAATTTCTTTTGTCTGACTTACACAACCTTTAAATTAGATTGTACGCTTTTAACCATCTCCTCCATTTCTTTTAACATGTCTGCCCCCAACATCAACTTATCCTCTATCCCACCCCAACTCCAAGGTGTCATGCACTTTCATCCATAAAGTACTTCAAACAAACTCATTTGTTGTGATGTGTGGTAACCATTGTTATAAGAAAATTCTACCAAATGTAGGTAGTCCTCCCATTTGGATGATTGTTGCATTACGTAAGTCTGTAGCATATCTTCCACTACCTAATTTACTCATTTGGTATGCCCATAATCTTGGGGGTGGTAAGAAGTATTGAAATGTAGCTAGGTGCCTAAACCTTCAAATATGGTTTTCCAGAAATCTATTGTGAATTTTACATCACAATTAGAAATTATGACCTTTTGTAATCCATGTAATTTAAAAATGGTTTGCATGAATATATTAGCAATTTGTACAACCTTATAGGTTGATTGTACTGGTATGAAGTGAGAAGACATGCTCAAGTTATCTACCACCACAATTATTGAATCATTTTTCTTTCTTGAATTAGGTAGTCCCGTAATAAAGTCGATGGAAATGGTTTCCCATCTCCATTCTAGAATAGGCAACAGGGGCAACAACTCGGCTAGGTGACTATGCTCTGATTTTACGTGTTGACATTACAGACAGCGAGCCAAGTATTTAGTCACTTCTTTCTTCACTACAGGACATAAATATTCATTTCTAAGTGTGGTAATTAGTTTCTGATATCCGAGATGGCCTACATATGGAGTTTTATGATATTCTTCTAGAATTAATACTTTAACATTTTTCTAGTTAGGTAAATATATTCTTTGCTTATAAATCAGCATGCCTTCATGATTTATTTTATATCCTAGTTGTTGTTTCGTTGTTGTTTAAGAAAAACTTTTACTACCATAAAAGTTTATATTCTGGATTAGACCTGCGTGCCTGCTTAATCAGCTCATTAAAGTGAGTTCGTGCTTCACTGAATGAGACTTTATATATAAAATTTACTTTTTGATTTAAGGCATCCACAACCTAGTTTTCTTTACCTTTCAAGTGCTTGATTTCAAAATCAAATCCGATTAGGAAATTGACACAATGAGGTTCCCTAGCATTCAAAGTGGGTTTTTTAAAATATTTAGTTAAACTATGATGATCAATCATTAAAAGAAATTTCCTACCCATCAAATAATGTCGCCGCATTTTTAATGCATGTATAATTGTTGTTAGTTTTAAGGCATAGGCTGAATATTTTTTTTCTTCCTCCTTAAGTTTCCTAGTCATAAGCAATTACTTTGCCTTCCTGCATTAGTACGCCACAAACACCTTCCTTTCTAGCATCTGTACAAACCACATAGTCTGTATTTCAGTCTACAATGTTCAAAATAGGTGCGGTGGTAAGTAAATGATTAAGTTGATCAAAACTCTTTTCACATTCCATGGTCCACTTGAAAGTCTTTCCCTTGTTCTATAGAGAGGTGATGGGGTATGCTACCCTGGAAAAACCTTCAAAAAATTGTCTATAGTATATGAATAGACCCATGAATGACCTTATGTCTACCACATCTTTTGGTAGTGGTCATTCCATTATTATTTTTATCTTTTCGGGGCCCACGGTAATTGCATCCTTTGTAATGACTTGTCTTAAATACTAGATTTGTCCCTTAAATATATCGTATTTATTATATTTTGCATACAACTAATGCTCTCTTAATGTTTTAAGAAATATACAGAGATGTTCTTTGTGCTCTTCTACATTCATAAAAATTAACACAATTTATCCAAACACTGATGGAATATATTGTTCTTGGGACACATGAAAGTTATGAGGGCATTAGTCAGCCCCAAGGGAAACACAACGAACTCATAATGTACATAGAGAGTTCTAAAAGGTGTTTTATCTTTGTCTTCCTCCTTAATTCTGATCTGGTGGTAACCAGAATGAAGGTCAATCTTTGAAAATAGAGTTGCACCCCACACCTGATCAAACAACTCATCTACACAAGGTAAGGGGTAGTTATATTTGATGGTCGATTTGTTTAACTGGTGGTAATCCATACACATCCAACACATGATATTCATGATGACCCCTGTGCCAACGTTCGCACGATGGCCTTAGGATATTCAACACATATAATCGATGGTGGAATACTAGTTGGATGCATCGTAGCACTTTATGGCAATCCTCGAGGCATTGATTCTAATGCATTGCATGTATCCATTCGGTGAAGGCAGGAGCCGACCTTCAGATTCTTCCATTTGGTTTCCATCTATCGTCCTCTTCTCAAGAACCATTACCCATCAACGACTCTCCTTGAATTGGGCTCATCCTACGGTGGTGAGGGAACACTTATCCTTATTTCATGCCATCTATGTTTCATTGTTGATGTTAAGTCTTCTAGTGACAGACTTCTTAGCCTTTCGAGCTTCAACTTTAGTTTTCTTACCCAAAGTCGAAACTTATTAACATAAGATTGATTAATTTATTTACTTGTAATGCCTTGCTCATGCTTTAACGTTTATCTAGATTCTCAGGTTCACAACATGCCATGTTGGTTCCTCAATGTTGTGGAAGAGGCGCGCATGCCACAACCTTGGCTAGGTAAGGAACTCTGTCTCCAATTGGTTAAGTATATACTGTGTATTTTTTTTTTGAATATTTACATAGGTTAATGAGATTTCCCTTGTTGATTTAATAGGTTTCGCCATAAGTTTTCTTAGCCTTTCGAGATTGAAATCTCTATGCCTTCCTCTCAAAATCCGGTCAAGGATTTGTATTGATACTATGTCTGGCCTCCGGGTATCTGGTTTTACTCCATAATTTTCCCTGTTCTAGAGCTATAGCTCCTGAGGCTTATCTTGTTCTTACATCGGTCTTTTGGCTAGGATTTTTATGGTTTATGTTATTTTTGTAAGCAGTTATCTGGGACCCGTTATGAAGACCCTGTGACTGTGTCTTTTATGTGCTTCAGTTAGAAAATTCCCTTGACCTGCTTCTCAAGCTTTGGGTTCATGGTCATTAGTTTATTGTATTTTGAAGCTCTACAGATCAACTTAGTTGTAATTTTGAATTTCGAAATATTTTTCCACCGAGACCTCTTTACTCAAAGAGGGTTTGTAATCCTTCTAAGAATATATATATATATAGGTAGCTATATATATATCGTTTGTTTTATGGTGAAATCTACTATGTCAATGATTTAAGGGTTGTTACTTTAATCCTCAAATAGAATCTCTAATTCCTTCCCACATAGGTTTATTTATTTATATGCATTAACTTGATTCGTTTTTTCGCACAGTGCTTGTCTTTATCTATTTTTCATTCGAGATTTATTTTGCAATCCGCTTGCAACTCTGGCTATGGAGACTATCTTCATGTTTCTTTGATTGTGTATAAATATGTATCCCTTCTAGCAGGTATTATACAAACATATCGTCACCTTGATTATTTGCAGTCGGTATGGGTTTATCACCACCTATACCAGCCTCCTAAGAAAGTATCATACCTCATCTCTTCAAAACAAGCTTTGGAAATGAGAGAAAGACATCAAAAAAGCAATGTAACTCTGGTTCCGCACTTTCTCTCACTTTTGCCTGCGGGCCCGCACCTTTTATTCAGAATACCTGTGTACTTATATGCTATGTATGTAAAGGGGAGGGTGCGTACTCATGTGAAAGTCAAAAGGCGCAATTTTTATCTTAAAAAACTCACTTTGGGTTAATTCTAGAGGTTTCTAGAAGGAATTTTGACGTGGATTGTTCGCTCCAAAGTGGTTCATGCATCCCAAAAGAGAAGGAGCTAATCCCCTATTAGGAGTAGCTATCCCTTTGAAGGAGGATTCTATCCCTTTGAAGGAGGACCTAGTAACTGCCCTCCATTGTACAGTAAATTGAGGCATTAGGTTAGTGGCTAGAGAGGGTAGAAGCTGAACTTTTGAGGGAAAATGCTAGTGAAATCAAGACTTCCTATTTGAGCTTAAGAGGAGAGATCACATACCTTTT
>APFE031227986.1:46512-60561 GCA_000404065.3 Pinus taeda
TTTCATTGACTTTATTAAAGTCACTTTAAAATTAGACTTAGTAACTTTATCACTTAAAGTCACTTTTAAATTAGATTTTAACTTTATAAAAATTATAAAGTCACTTTAGGAGAAAAATTAAAATCTTTTGGACACTTTTCCCTAGGCCAAAGATCAAAGCCTAAGGGAACCACCTGTCCTCCGGTACCAAATTTCAACATCAAAGTGCATGTTTTGTAGTACAATAGGGGGATCATGATCATCATGTAGAACAAGAGCCTTCTTGACTTGCCTTCTATGGGGAATGAGCTTTACAATCTCCTTTGTAGGAGAACCTACACACTCATTTTGCCCACAACACTACCAACATCAACACCTAACTCAATTTCAAGGTCCTTCGCTTTGTGCTTGGGTTTTTCCTTGGGAGGCTCCTTTTCTTGAGAAGGATTCATGTTAGAGCTCATTTAGGCTTGTTTCTCATTCTTTCTAGAGTATTACAAGCCCTTAACTCTCCCACTACTTTCCACAACCAACACCTATTCTTCTTGTTCATCATTGATTTTAACTTGGCTAGGTTGTGGATAGACATATGTATTCCCAAGCAATATGTTAAATGGGTGAGTTTCATCTACATTGTTTAATTGTTCGGGTTCCTCCTCTTCCTCACTTCGCTCACTAGAACTGCCATCTTGGGCTTCCTCCTCTTTTCCCACTGTATTGGTTGGAAAAAGAGTGTTGGGGATACTTTGTTGAGCACCCCGATTACCCTCAGTGTTATTCTTAGGAAAGGACTTGCCCTTGTTAAATTGATTCTTAGGAGGATAATTCGATTTCGATGTCTTCTCTCTTTCAAGAGTATTCAACCCATTCATGATGGATTTTTGACCCATATTGACATCCTTAGATAGAACCTGCTGGGCTAAGGACAAGACCACTTCCTTAAGTTGACATGTTGACTTTGATTTAATTGAACATTTCAATAATTGCATCATTTATGTTTTGTTCAATGTCAATAAGCGTTTCTTTAGCCTCAACCAAGGACTTAGGATTTTTATCTCTAAGAGCATATGTTAAATGCCCATGAGATGATTTGATAAACCTTTCCAGGATAATGGCATCATTATGTTTGAGTCTATTAGGGATTTCCCTGAGAAGGTTATCAAATCTTTGGATGTATTCCTTGGCACTCTCTTTATCAATGTTTGCCATAGTCATGAATTTATCAAGGGCCTGCCACCATCTAGATCAAAGGCCCACCTCTCATTGAAAGCATCTCCTTGAGGACTAAGATATCAGTCCCTAGCATCTCCTTCAAATGTCAATGCAAACAACATCATGACTATGTTCTTCTCTTTAACATTTCTAGGACAAATGGCCCAGAGGAATGTAACACACCCCCTTACCACCTCTGAACCACACCAAGGATGTAAGGAGATGGTTACTATGAAGAGGCAACATCCAAGTTCAGTTATGAAAAATGGGGTCATAATATTTTGATATTTTTTCAAGCTTCTCAAAACCCAGAGTAAAGAACGCCATTGGTTTCATCTCGTTGAGACCTTTCCGACAATATAAGATTTACCTTAATTTGATATACGGATCAAAAGATATGATCATTTAAAAATTTTGGCTGAAACTCTCCGCAACATCATCAACGTGTCGACGTGGCATCCATGTGTCACCTAGTGCGACGATTACATGTTTACCCCACCTCCATAGTTGAGTCCACGTGGAAGGCGCTCTCTCATATAGTTGCATAAGCGGGAAGTCGGGCGATTTGCCCAGTCAACAAATGCACAAATTGAAACTTGCATAGGGGCTCAACCCCGACCTGGTAGACCTCACCTTGACCTGTCTCGCTCGACCACCCACTGGTCTCGATCAATGACCTGTTCGACTTAGGCTAGGTCTCGACCTATGACTTGATTTAATTCTGAGTCGGGCTGACTTCTCTCCTCGAGTCTTGCCTTTTTGGCCAACTGGCCTGACCATACCACTTGGACTAACTCATTGACTGAGTCTAGCTAACCGTTCTGGATGACTTGCCAACTCCTGACTTGAGGGTCCTGCCAATAGAACCGACTTGCCTTATAAGCGTTCAAAACTTAGAAGTTTTGAACTTTACTTTGAGCTTTTCGTACAGACCTCAATCATGTGCGACTTATCTATGCGCAGACTCCTTCTAGTGTGTCCTGGCCATGGAGGCCATTTGACGTGCCTAAGCAAATTGACTAAACCTGTCAATGCACATAGGTTATATTTACTTCTTGATTTCACTGGGATGATTAGAAGACTCGACCATCACATACTCAATAAACACATACAAAGAGTGTGCATCTGAGTGAACTTCTTAGCATTACAGAGAGCTCAATCCAACGTCACACTTATACCAGATATATTAACAAATATATATATAATATCAGTGTGGAAAAAGTCTGCAAAAAATCTCGATTTAATGCTAATGTGATTTTTTGAAATAAACGATTTAATCCGC
The DNA here is from genome assembly GCA_000404065.3 of Pinus taeda. Classification (NCBI taxonomy): domain Eukaryota; kingdom Viridiplantae; phylum Streptophyta; class Pinopsida; order Pinales; family Pinaceae; genus Pinus; species Pinus taeda. Next base: position 48,986 of record APFE031227986.1, read on the forward strand.
CAACTTTTTGGCGACTTTTTCACAAAGGAAAAAATCACGATTTTTTCCTTATACTCTCGATTTAATCAGGAGTCGAACCAAAAAGTCGGCCTTCCTTCCTAGGCCGCGGATAAAGAGGCCGCAAAGGTGAAAAAACTATAAATTGAAGCTTCCATCCATGCATTTTCAAGTTATTGCATTGTATTGTTTGTCATACTTCTTGTGAGCATAGCAGTCTCATTTGTAATCTGTTAGTTTTGAGGTTAAGATATGTTTTTGTTTTCCAAAGAAAACCAAATCTTTATACTTCATATTTCTAGTTAGAAAGAAAAGTATACATTGGCTAAGCCTCCAGGCTTTCAGTGATCTAGAATCTAACAGCCACTACCCCTTCAAAAGATTACAAAAGTACCAAAAGGACAGGCATACAACAATCTTCCATAAAAAGAACCCCACACCATCAAAAACATTGTTACAGTTGTTGAATGCTTCCAGAAGAAACAACAAAGAGGAGATCATGAAGATCAAACAATAACAACCTGTCCAAAAAAAACAAAACCATTGCCTCAAAAAAGAACCCATTTTTCAGACAGGAACAAAGTACCTGTGAAATCTTGTGACAACAAAGATCCTTCCTGCAATGAGAGCACGTTTTGAAAGGGAATCTTCTTTAGTGGTGAACTCCCCGTAAATGTGGGGAAATGTTATGTATTAGAAGTGGATTTTACCTCCAAGAGTTCTTGAATAATAGATGCCAAGGCTAGGTTATTAATCTGACATCTACTGTTTTCTCAGAAAATAAGCAGCTTGGAGTCACCAAGCGTTAATTTTCACATCTACTGTGATACTCACTGTTAATTTTCATTGGACCTACCACCTGACACCTTATTACCCAAAAAGATTACAATCGACTGAATAAATGCATGACTTATTTCTTAATACAAATAGCGGAAACACAAATTAAAAGGGGAAGAGGATCTCAGTGACTGATTACTTGATGACCTTTAGATGACTCATGATATACATTTATTATATTTTTTGTTGATATTTTGACTCTTGAGAGTTGAGACTCAGACAAGACTCAAAATTCAGGAGTTGATTCACTATTTTGATATTGTAGCACTAGACTTCATATACATATTATATATTATCTTTCTTTACATGTTTATGTGGAAATGCATTTATTTGATGTTGTGGATACTCTAGATGTTAAAAAAAAAAATGAATAATTTTGTGTTTTTTAATATTGCCGACTTTTTGAAAAAACTCCCAACTTTGACTAGTTTTTCAACTTTTGGACCCTTACCGAAGTAATCCCGACTTCGACTTTTTCCACATTGATATATATATATATATAATATATATATATATATATATATATATATATGTATACACACACACACACACACACATTTTCCTTTTAATTCCCAACAAATCACACACACATAGCGTATAAAGGAATTAACAATAGTTCAGGCCAGCAAGCCATGTGCATCAAATTTGAATAAGATAGACAGAGAGGTTCACTTATCTCTTATACTCAAGCCATATACTTATCTCTCGAGTCTCGACATAGTGCAACTAGGTAGGGTCAGTCAAAGACGACCCCACTAGTCGATTTCCCTTGACTAGATAAAATCAGTTGAACGACTCAGACTAATGGACTTATTTCGACTAGAAAAGACCAGTTGGATGACTCAAACTTGTAGACTTACTTTGGCTAGACAAGACCCGTCGACTTACTTTGACTAGACAAGACCAGTCGACTTACTTTGACTAGAATAGACTAGTTGAAATGACTCTACCAATCAACTCACTTGACTACACAAGTCTAGCTTAAGTGACCCAACTAGTCGATTCACTCGACTACGAAAGACTAGTCAAAGCTTTCATCTTAGTCGATTGCAATGAATGTGTCCCATGATCTCCAAGACCTTTGTCCTACACCGACCACTTTATACATGTAAGTGATAACTAAGTGACGACCAAGCGACGACCAAGCGACGACCTCATCATTCATTGACCTCAAATGAATAATGTACCAAGAATCTGGTCCACCCACTATGGGCCCCACACTGGTTACTGAGCATCGACGTGGAAGTTTGTCACTTGTCTAACGCTGCACACAACAAAACTTGTCGACTAAACTTGAGTCTCAACTGACCGTAGAATTCAAGTACCATTTAGTTGACCCAGAGTGAATCTACGTTGGATTCCTCACCATTGACTCCTGCCTTAGCTTCTTTTCAATAGATGTTCGACAGTGTAATAACCCCCCCTCTTAGACCACCGTTGACTTGGATTTCCTATTGACTAGATTACCCACTGAGGGAGTTCACATACACTGTGCCAGCTTAGTCGAACTGCATTACACAGTCACACATGGCCCTACATTCATCTCTTTGTTTCATGAACGTGTTGGCTTAACACAAAATCCTCTAGGCTGCTTATAACCATGAGAATTACACATATACGTAAGGCATCTCATCATAGATAGACATGAACAAGATATTCCTACATTAACAATGTAAAACATGAATGCATCACACAACAACAGTGTTCACCTTTTCAATGCATCAAGTATACAATTAAGCAACTTATCTTATTAACTTAAAATGTCTAGAAAATGAGATTGGAACGTTGACTCTCCATCCAAATTGAGACGAGCTACAACCATGCCTTTCTTGTAGCTGTCACCCTCTAGCTAGATCCTAGAGCTTGAGGAGGAGTGCTTAACAATGTAAAATCAATACTTGCAGCTGAAACAGGGCCTCCAAAGGTAACCCGCCTATATCCACAAGTCAGTGAGATAACAAAACGCATAAGGACTCACTTCCCTCAACTATTCTCAACAATTTTCTCACTGTCATGTCATAGGACCTGATCTCGATTAGCTTTATCAGAGGTGTCTTTCATAAACGCAAAGAATTACATCTCTAGTCCAAAAGCACAGTTTCGTTAATATATGGGAAGGTTCCGCAACTGGACAGCTAATGATGAATCAATAGGTTCTTCAGATCACAAGCTTCTTAGTGGTTCCTTCAGTCCTAAGGCAAGCCACTCTTAGTGGTTTCATCAGACCTTAGGAAAGCCACTACTCAATTTCAAGAGGAGGAGAGCTCAATATGAAAATATGGGAAGGTTCTTCAGCTAGCAAGCTATTAATAAATCAATAGGTTATTACAGACCACAAGTTGCATAGTGGTTTCCTAAGGCAAGCCACACTCGATGGTTTCTTCAGTCCTTAGGCAATCACAAGAGGAGGAGAGTTCAACATGGGAAGGTTTCTCATATGGGTAAACTGCCATGGAAGTGCAAAGATCACCCTTATTAAGTATTTCTTCAGAGAGTGCAAGCACCAGTGCTCCCTACCCAGGGCCACACCTAGTGCTTCCGCAACTATCCCAAGTACCTGAGTATCTCTATCTTCTGGTCAGTAGCTTCATCAATCCACAAACTTCCCAGTGGGTTCTTCAGTACCAAGGAAAATCACTCTTGGTTGCTTCATCAGTCCTTTGCAAGCCACTGTGAAATTTTAATACCGCTGCAATTAAATGGTTATTATTCACCAGTCTAAAATAGATTAAAATATTGAATAAAACACTTGCAACTTCACGGAAATTAAATCACAAGAACTAAGAAAATATTGCACACAAAATAAGAGACACTGATATTTTTGGACAAATGTCCCTAGAAAAACCTTGGTGTGGGGAAAACCAGTTCTACAAATGAGTATTTTTATGATGCTTTAGCAATTTTGTAATTGAATATTATGACAATTGTTTTCCGTAATTTAGCAAACCTTTGAAAAATTATTTTTTTCACTTCTGCTAGTCAATTTGACCTCTTGGAAGCAACTGGGCCCCTCTTATTCAATTCGGCCCTTCTCTGGAACCCTGAACTGATTCACACGTGTTCTTGGCTAACTTGAACTCTAATGCAACTTACATTGGATCAAAAATTAACTCGACCTCCTCTACAAATTTCACTGCCATTGGCAAACTCGGCTTCTCCTGTGCAAATCGATCACTCTAGAATTTTTTCTCTTGCTCTGATAACATGGAATCACTAAACCAACTTGCATTGCTGGGGAAACTCGTCCTTTGCAAATAAATTCGATCTCCCTTTGTCATTGAGAAACTAGAAATCACTGTGAAGAAATTTCTCTAGCAATTTGGTCTTCAATCACTGTTGATCTCAATTGCTGGCATCCTCCACGCTATCACTACACCCTTGTTAACACTGCAATTCTGTCACTCGAATGTGTTCTCTAAATGCCCATCGATCTCCTCTTATAATCTCTTGTTGAGCAATCAATGGTCATGATCTAACTCTAATCGATGGCTAAGATCAATTTGGCTTCCTCAAATCAGTGTTCTGGAAGTAGAGAGAAATCGATTTGCCTCAATTAATCCCACTTAATTAACCACTTTTCTTAAGTTAGACTTAGGAAAATATTTAAACTATCTAATTAATTCTAATTAAGAAAATGCTCCTTCGAAACTGTTTCTGGGTATTCGAGAAAATTAATCAAAATGTGTTTCTAGCCTCATAGACAACACCTGAGACTAGAACACCTATCCTACCTACACAAACTAACATTAGCGAGGAAGGTGTTCTGCATAACACCAAACTTGTGTTTGAAGAACATGAATCTCTCCTTCCCCAAATCCTTCATCAGATGTTTGCTACCTGCTAATTTGTAGGATATACTATAGCTAAACAATCATGCATTGTATACAATCCTTGATGAAGTGATACCTGATGTCTATATGTTTGGACCTGTCGTGAAACACCAGAGTTTCAGATAACTTGATGCAACTTTGATTGTCGTATTTTATCACTGTCGTCTCAAACCTCTGATCAAACAAGGCTACTAACAACTTCCAAATCCATAAGGCCTCACACGTCACCATGATAGATGCTATGTACTCTACCTCTGCAAAACTCAGTGCAAGAGATTTCTTCTTCCGAATGTACCAAGAGACAACTCCTGATCCCATATTGAAGTAGCACCCTAAAGTGCTTTTCCGGTCTACTGTATTGCCTACCCACTCTGTGTCAGTATAGCCCACCAACCTCATACCATCACGTCGAGTATATTTGATCCCATACTCGATTGTACCATGCAAATACCGTAGCACATGGTTTGTCGTTATCTAATGCACTCTCTTTGGCTCGACCATAAATTGTGATGGGTCCCATCAATAGGTATATTTTGAGGCCCATTGTGCTATCCTCCAACCCTTAAACTCTCTTTTTCTCACATTAATTTACAATTTTAGCCATAATGTGCTTAATAGGGAGACTAAAAGGGTGCATGCCATATTTCATGGCCTAATGTGGTTAATATGCAGGAAAAATGAGCATTTTTGGAGACATTTACTATGCAAGGGTCATTGGAGGCATCTAGAGAAAATATAGGAGGTTTTTCCACTACATTAACTCTCCAACTCGACTTGAGTCCCAAGATTTCTCACCAACAGCTCGAAGTCCATTGGCAGCCGAGGAACTCAAGTGCATGTGGAGAACTAAGCGAACCAGATCCACCAATTTCGAGATTTTGGAGGGAAGCAACCCTCCTCTCAAGGGAGCTGCCCCTCAGTCACTTTTTGTATAAATAAACAGGCCTAAGGGTTTATTAGGATTCAAACTTTTGGAGCTAGGAGTAGTTATTGAACGTCGAGTACTTGATACTATTATCCCCATTTTGAAATTATGTATTTGCACTCTATTTTCTGTTAATGAAAGGTCCTTTGTTGATCTACATCTGAAATAGTTTACGAGGGTTGGAACCCTTGGATTAGGGCCTAACCTAGAGGCTTTAGTCCCTCTCATGTATTTTTTCCCCTTTTCTTTCTTGTTCAAGTTGTTGAACTTCTTTCCTTGTTTAAGTAGGAATTAGATTGCGAAAATTGTAATTGCAGGTCTGGTCACCGCCTCTATTGTGGGAAGTGTGATTGAAGAGTGTACAACAAGCCAAAAATATGTGTTTATGATTCCTTCGAAATTGCTAGGCTTTGGAGTGAAATTATTTTGCATGCTTGGTTTCTGCACCTTAGAAGTTAATATCATGATTTGGCAAATATATTAGATGCATTTTGTAGCATAGAATAGATCCTGAAGAAATAAAATTCAACTCATCCTTTTCACTTTGATTAATTTTACTGCAGTATTGATTAATAGATGTATATCCTTGATTGCTAGTTTACAGCCGCTGCCAGTGACTTTCAGGGGTTGGCACACTCATCCACGTCCACTCAGACATTTGCATCCTCCTCTTGGACACCTCAAACTGCTCTCATGCTCTGCCATTGAGATCATCTTTTTAGGGCCAATGAAGGATACCGTGGGCTTGAACTTTTGTGCAAGATAGGCCTTCGAGGGGTGCTAAGCTTGGCGAAAGGCCTCACACATCCTTCATCTACCCTTTTCCACCTTCATCCACCTTTAGAACACCTTCCCTACCCTAAAAAATCCCCCAGACCCAATCTTGTAGCAAAACAAAGTTTCCTATAGCACTATCCAAACTCAACCAGATTTGCCCTAGGATCTTGATTTTTGTTCCTTGAGATTGAATGATGATCCGCAAGCTTTGAATCTATGATTAGGGAGACCGAAGGACCACTCTAGACCCCTCCTTCCTCCATTGCAAGCACACAACAACAAATAGAGTTAGGAAGCAAATTTTCACTTTTGAATCACAATGAGTGTTCTCCTATGTAGTGAGTAAAGAGCCTATTGTTAGTGTTGAATCCATCTTACACTCAGTGAAATGAAGGGAAACTCAACAATGCAAGTGAATTTCTTCTTTGCAAGCAATTTTCAATTAGAATAATGATTTCCATTCTGCAAGTAGAATAGTGATTTGATTTGTTGTAAATAAAGTAGCATGGTTTATTCTTGTAACTAGTGTAGTCTCTCCTTTCTTGCAGTTACAATTAGTCCCTACATCAAATGAATGGCACTTTCATTTATGCAATTAGGCTATTGCTCCTTTCTTTTCAATTAGGGTATGTTTTTTGTCTTTCCACAAAAATTCTCTTTGTAGTTGGTTGAAAGAGTGGTCTCTGCTTGCCTTGATCTGATCTAATGACTAAGGGTGACATGAGTAGAACTTGACCTATAGTGCATATAGCATTGTCACCTCTAAGTTTGTACCAACCCCTGGTTGATAATTTAAGTTGAGAGTCTTGGGAGTTGCAACATCCTTGATGCAATACCAGGGCTCATCACATTTTGGCGTCGTTGTCGGGGAGGTGTCAAAGTAGGTTTTGTTTCTACTTAGAAATTGTTTGTTTTTTTCTTTTTGTTTTGCATCAGTACTATTGGTTTGAAAGCTTAAAAAAAAAGGAGGAAAAAAAATATAGTTAGTTCTTTCATACCTCGCAGGAGTAGGGACAGTCAAGGGAAATTCATACGAAAAACCCCCACCCCTTCAAGTTTTTGATTTTTGGTAGCATCGGATGTGCTCTAAGTCTCAAATTTTGTAGGGAGGCTTAGACACATGTATTCCACAATACCTAGAAATAGTTTTGGGAAATTCCACCTGGAGACAATTTTATTAAAATAATTAATTATTTTTAATGAGTGTCGAAGTCTAAACTTAGGAAATTAAAAAGATTAAAGGGTATTAATCTAACTGTGGGTGAAACTTCTAGAAGAAGACGGGGATCAAGTCAATATGATTTGAGCCATTGATTAGAATCTAATCTAGGTCGTTCAATACTCAACTGGAGGATTATAAGAAGGACTTTGATGGGAATTTGGAAAACACACCAAGCAGATACTCAATTACCCGAGTAAAATCGATTTCCTCATTGGTCGAAGTTCGGTAAGAGGAAATAAATTTAGAGGGAGAGTTGCAGGTGAGGAGGAGAAAGGGTATCAGTAGCAGTCAAAAGGTAGGAGCAGAACAAGCAGAGCAGAGAAGAGACAACGCAAAAACTGTGACGCAGAGGGACAACGCATAAGTTGAGACGCTGGGACTACGCAGTCCCTACGCAGAAGCTAACGCAGTGAGTGACATAGGGGGCAACATGTCCTCTCCTAGATCAGAATCTCGCCAAGAAGTGTGAGAAAGTTGTGTGTAAAACTCTCACAAATATATCTTTTCTATTCTGCTAGTTGCATCTTGTACATGAGATTTTTGCTGAATATTAATATAGAAACTCTCATTTGCTGCACCAGTTTTCCCACATTGGGTTTTTCCAGGGACAATTGTCCAAAAATAATTGTCATTGTGATTATCCTTGTGCTAGTATTTTTCATGCATTTACTTTTCGTAGTATTTTAATTGTGAAGGTTGCAGTAGAATTTATTTCGATATTTGTCATAGAAACACCGTGAATAACTTATTTATGAATTAATAAGTAGAATAAATATTATCAATCACTACAGTTGGATTTCTATTTTGAAAATTTCACACAAGAAACCAACCATCATTCTTCATTGGTAATTTTGAACTTCCCTCTCTGACTACAGGGGAGTTAGAAGGCCCTCTCGATGAGCAACCTGAAATGTTTTAGGAACCCATAGGAGAAGAGCCTACCTCACCTACCCAAACCATGTATGAAAACAAACAAAATGAGCTTTTCCCTATCCGAGAAACCAATGGGGAGGAGGCCAAAATGAAGAATTTGAACACCTTCAAGTTTGAATTTGTTGTTGTCTGTAGGACCTATGACTATACCTCTGATGAACAAAAGCTAAAGTTGTTTCCATCCACCCTTAAAGATGCAACGTTGCGCTGGTTTATGGGCTAACCTAGAGGCAACATCACTACGTGGGCCCAAATGAAACAAGCCTTTAATGAAAAATACAGGGATTACTTTAGGTCCAAAGAAGAAAAGGAAGAAATCTTTAGGACGACCCTAGGACCAGAGGAATCTTTAGAGGACTATGAGGAGAGATTCCAACTCAATTATACGAGGGCCAATAGTACCCTTGACCTTGAGTCACTCTAGCTAGTTCTTCTTTGAGGGATTAGGGAGGATGTAATGGAGACCCTTAACATGCTCTTAGAAGAGATATCTACCAGTTGCCTTATGATGACATCAAGACAGTATTCATGTAACATTCCTAATTAGCCATGGCTAATTGAAATATTCGATTTTGCTCAATTTTGCCTTCTATAGTTATTTATAAATGAAAAGGTGGGGAAAGGGGGACATAACTCACTTTTTGAATAAAGTCACTCCCTAGTAGCACAACGTTGTAACTTAAAAGGGAGCCAAGGGGGCCAAAGGACCACGTAGAGAAGGGGGCCCACGTAGACACTTGGAGGGACTGCACAGATGGAGAGGATCATGTGGCAAAAGAGAGGCTACATTGGAGGAGATGGGCCTTAGGGTTTTGAGAGAGGCCAACGCTATAAAGGAGAGAGGAGCCTCCTCATTTTGGCATTCGATTATGTTGCATCTGAGCTAGTCACTTCGACTTAGAGCATGTTGGCTGTTTAGCCTGTTTGCAACACTATTTAGTGCATCGAGTGTCTTCGTTTGGAGATCTCACCCTTAGCCCCGGGGGACTTCGAGTACCTGCTCGGGCAAGGTAGTTTCATCAGTCTTTTGTAGGAGGATCCATCTTTGGAGTTGAGCATTTTGATAACTGCACAGTCTTGAGAGGGGAGGATGCAGTCTCTTTTGGTAGGAGCTTCGGATTGGGTTTATGCGGAGGATTTGAGCTTGGAGATTGAGCAAGGGATCAACCCTTGCATATTGGAGGATTTTGGCAGAATCGCGGGTAGAGTTTTGGAGGATTCTCTTCAGTGGCAGTGCAGAGCCTTGGGGGATAGCGTAGATCCTCAAGGGGGTGATTTTCAGGGGTCAGCTATTTTAGAAAAGCTTTCTGGGCTTTTCTGGGTTTATTGAGTAGAGGCTGATTCCAGAGTTTCGGCATTTTCTGAGGAGGGGAACAGCCCCAATTCCTCACTTGATTCTAGCAGTAATAGCAGCACAGCAGTTCTCTGGCAGCTTGGACGCAGTTCAGAGAGAGGCCATTTTCTTACCATTATGAGTGTATTTCTTCACTTGCCTTGTGCAAGTCGAGGTGCTATCTTTCTGATCACCTCTTGTACTCCTTCCATTACTCAGTATAATAAAATGGCTTAGCATTTCTTTCTGCATTTCTTGAGTATTTGCTTATATTCCATGTATACATTATTTTATATTGCACTACTGTTATTTTTATCCCTTTGAGCTTCCTGGCTACTATACCACTTGTGTGTTCTCTGGTTGGAGTTTGCTTGTGTTTGAGGGATGTCCCTGAAAGGGGATATTACAGTGGTATCAGAGCATAGATCTGGCTCAGCCTATGGAGCTAGTAGTCTATGACACCGAGGGAGAAACCCTACATCTGTTACAGAGGTAGGAAATACAGAGATACTGAGCGTAGGTTGGAGAACACCTACGGAGAGGGAGACTGTGTTTGGGTGGTGGACACAGAATAGGAGGAGCATGTGGTGAATATAGAACAGGAGGAGCCTGTGGTGGATGCAGAGCAGGAGGATCCGATGGCAGATGAGGATGGGAAGAGATTTGCAGACATGCTCCTCAAATCAGTGCAGGATCTGTTGAGGCAGATCGAGGTGATGGGGCAGAGATTCTCGGTGGTGGAGGCTAGGCAGCATGAGAACCCACGGGTTTTCTAGGTTGGTGAGGGATCGGGTACATCCCACCATTTGCCAGAGCAGGGTGCCACTCCGCGTGATACTACTCAGCAGATGGCCTCACATGCCCCTCCACGCTCTACCATGCCCACTGTCCTAGGAGCAAACATGGGGACTGGAGCCCAGCAGGAGGCAAAGCCCGGTCATATGGGTGATTATTTTGCAAAGTACTAGACCTATGGGCAGGAGTTCAGGGATGCTTTCTCATTCAGAGACTTTGTTAAGCTCCAGCGGGATAGTAGACCCTGCGACCATCACAGAGGATGCTGGCATTATCATGATGGAGACACCCACTGCACAGAGAGTAGATTCCACTTGCCTACTTTTGATGGTTCATCAAACAGTTCGGCAAAGTCTTGGGTGGAGAAGTTGGACATCTATTTCTAGCTTAACCAGATGTCGGAGACAGAGGCCATCAAGGTGGCGGCATTACATTTGAATGGTGAGGCCCATGACTGGTGGTTCCATGTGATGGTTACACTCAGACACTCCACAGTGATGACATATGCTGAGTTCACCAGGAGATTGTTAGAGAGGTTTGACCGGAGGGATCCGGAACAACACTTTGTTGGGCTGAAGAGGCTCAAACAGACTAGGAGGCCAGAGACCTACATTGCAGACTTCTTGAGGGTTTTAGTGATGGTGCCAGATCTATCTGTAGCACGGAGGATCTGCAAGTTTGTTGAGTGGTTAGCAGAGCCACTTCGGGGTTTAGTCAGATCCACTAGACCAGCCACACTCTAGGATGCTATTAGCAGGACCCGGGACCATAGTTGCAGGAAGCGTCCCCCCCGGCCGGTTCTAAGGCCTGAAGCGCGTCCTGTGCGGATGCGTCCAGGAAGCGTCCCCAGAAGCGCACTTTTGCCTGTTTTGGACGCTTCTGCTTTTTTGGGATGTTTGTTTCGAGTATAAATGCAAACAAATATAT
>APFE031227986.1:60768-72561 GCA_000404065.3 Pinus taeda
CCCAAGACCCGGACACCTTACCCCTAGAGATAGGCTTTCGAGCCTAAGGGGAAGGATGTGAGGATTCCACCTCCAAAGGGGAATCCAAGATGAGCACAGATTGATGATGATGCCAGGAGGGAGCTGAAGAAGAAGTGGTTGTGCTTTACCTGTCAAGAGCCGTGGGCATCGGGACATAGATGTGTTGCTGGCAAAGCATATTTTATTGAGGTCTTCTCCGAGAGCAGCGGGGAAGAGGATGAGGAGGATGATGTGGAGGTAGGAGATAGTCATGCCACGCACGATCCTTTGCCACCTCCACTACCAGCAGTAGGTGCTGCAGCTTTTGCACCTACCAGAGGGGCCCTTGCAGCGTTGCGAGGAGTTCCCAAGTATTTGACGCTGCGCGTACAGGGGACAGTGCGTGGCCAGCGAGTATCAGTTTTGGTTGACAGTGGGGCAACCCACAACTTCATCGATGCACAGATGGTTGAGCGGAGAGGTATACAGACAGAGAGCTTCGATGGATTTTCAATTTTGGTCCCAGGAGATCAGACCATGGTGTGTGCTCGTTATGTCCCAGAGTTATTAGTGACGATGGGCACCTACATACTGACTAACCACTTTTTCGTGGTCGATATTCTGGACACCAACATGATATTGGGTGTTCAGTGGCTTATCACTCTAGGGAAGGTCATGACAAATTGGAAGGCCCTAGAGATGGAGTGGGATGATGATAAGACAGGGAGGCATGAGAAGATACGGGGACAACACACATATCCACCTCAGACTATTTCGGCTCATCGGATGGAGGCAGCCTTTCGGAACGGAGACGTAGAGTGGGCAGTGGAGCTACGTGCATTAGAGGCAGGGACTACAGGGCAGCCGGGACAGCCACTAGATCGGGGATTTGAGCACACCATTGAGCTTGAGCAGGGCATAGAGGCAGTGATTACTACCCCCTATAGGCATCCCAAGGCCTATCGGGATGAGATTGAGTGGGCCATTCAAGAGTTGCTGGCTCTTGGGCACATTCGGCCGAGCACGAGTCCTTTTGCTTCTTCCGTGGTGTTGGTGAAGAAGAAGGACGACACATTGAGGATGTGCATTGACTATAGGGCTCTGAACAAGAAGACCCTGAAGAATGGGTACCCTGTACCCAGGATCGATGAGTTGATGGATGAGTTGAGAGGAGCACGGTTCTTCTCAAAGATTGATTTGAGATTTGGGTACCATCAGATTTGCGTGAGGGAGCGGGACATTACCAAGACCGCCTTCAGGTGCCACTATGGGCACTTTGAGTTTTTGGTGATGCCCTTCAGACTAACCAACGCCCCAGCTACATTCCAGTCCTGCATGAATCACATCTTCTGCAGTAACTTAAGGAAGTTTGTGTTGGTGTTCTTTGATGATATCCTCATTTACAGCAGGACTTGGGAGGAGCATCTTCAGCACATTGAGACAGTGTTGTGCGTCTTGGAGGAGTAGGAGTTCTATGCCAAGCTCTCCAAGTGTGAGTTTGGGTTGACGGAGATGTTGTACTTGGGACACATCATAGGGGTGGACGGAGTGAGAGTCCACGAGGAGAAGATTAGGGCCATCAGAGATTGGCTGGAGCCGAGAAACGTGACAGAACTTCGAGGATTAATTGGCATTTGTACTTACTACCGGAAGTTCGTCAAGAGTTTCTCACAGCTTGCTGCACCCCGGATAGATTTGACGAGGAAGGGGGCATTCAGTTGGTCAGATATAGCGCAGCCAGCCTTTGACAGGCACAAGGAGGTTATGAGCAGTTGCCCAGTGCTTGCATTGCCAGATTTTTTGCAGCCATTTGTTTTGGAGTGTGATGCGTCGGGAGAGGGGGATTGGCGCAGTGTTGATGCAGGGAGGTCACCCTATAGCCTTTGAGAGCCGGAAGCTCCTTCCGCACGAGAGGTTGTATTCTATATACGATAAGGAGATGCTAGCCATTATGCATGCATTGGCCAAGTTCCGACAGTATTTAGTGGGTAACAGGTTCACGGTGAGGATTGACCATAACAGCCTCAGGTTCTTTTTGGAGGAGAAACAGCTACAGGAGAGGCAGCAGAAGTCGATCAGTGAGATCAAAGCGTATGACTTTGACATTGAGTATGTCAAGGGTAAGAACAACATGGTAGTAGATGCCCTTTCACGTAGACCAGCCACGTTGTCTCTTATGAGCTTGGACATAGATTGGAGGGCTCGACTCTTAGTAGAGTACTCCAAGGACAGATTTGCATGTGAGGTTCTGGATGGGCAGGTGGCGGATGACAGGTACAGGGTGGTCGATGTGATCATCTACTACAGGGAATGGATCTTCTTGATTGAGGGATATCAGCTCAAGAAGAAGATACTTTAGGCATCACATGATTCACCATTGGTTGGCCATCAGGGGTTTATCAAAACCTACAAGGCCATTAGAGAGAGGTTCTCATGGAAGGGCCTCAAGGAGGATGTAATTCAGCATGTCCGGGGGTGCGATATTTGCCAGAGGAACAAGGGGGAGATGAGCCACCCCGCAGGATTATTGTAGCCTTTTCCCATTCTGGAGGGGAAATGGGAGTGTATTTCGATGGACTTCATCACAGGGTTGCCCATGGTACAGGGCAAGGATTGTATCTTTGTCGTTGTTGATCGACTGACAAAGTACGCACATTTTTTCGCCATATCCGCACATTACACAACAGCGCAGGTGGCCAAGCTGTTCTTCAGAGAGGTCTTTAGGCTACATGGTCTTCCTAAGACCATCACCATGACAGAGATAACCGTTTCATGGGCGGGTTTTGGCAGGAGCTTTTCCGGTTGGTGGGGACAGAGTTGACATCGAGTACCAGTTATCACCTACATACGGACGCGCAGACAGAGATAGTTAACAAGTGGCTGGAGGGCTACTTGCGTAACTATGTCAGTGGGCAGCAGCGAGCATGGCTGAAGTGGCTGCATCTGGGGGAGTACTGCTACAACACTACACATCACATGTCCATTGGTATGTCACCATTCTATGCTTTGTATGGATATCATCCTTTATCTTTTGCTGACGTTATGTTTGGTTCTAGCAAGGCTCCGAGAGCCAAGATTTGGATCCAAGAGAGTCAGGATATTCTCCGAGCTCTCAAGGATAATATGGCTACAACGCAGAACCAGCAGAAGCTGTATGCTAACAAGGGTCGGGTGGAGAGACAATTTGAGGTAGGGGACTTGGTCTACCTACGATTACAGCCATATCGACAGTCGCCACTGAAGCAGAAGGGGGTTGAGAAGCTCAAGCCCCGCTTTTATGGGCCATACAGGGTGATACGCAGGATTGGACAGGTTGTGTATGAGTTGGAGCTGCCCCAAGGCATCAAGATTCATAATGTTTTTCATGTATCATGCTTGAAGAAGGCATTGGGGTAGCAGGTGACAATGACAGATGAGCTACCACCCACGGATGATGAGGGGCATTTGGTGTTGCAGCCAGAGGCTATTATTGATACCAGGGAGAGGTAGCTGCGGAGTAGGATGGTTCGGGTGGAGAGACAATTTGAGGTAGGGGACTTGGTCTACCTACGATTACAACCATATCGACAGTCGTCACTGAAGCTGAAGGGGGTTGAGAAGCTCAAGCCCCACTTTTATGGGCCATACAGGGTGATCCGCAGGATTGGACAGGTTGCGTATGAGTTGGAGCTGCCCCAAGGCATCAAGATTCATAATGTTTTTCATGTATCATGCTTGAAGAAGGCATTGGGGCAGCAGGTGACAGTGACAGATGAGCTACCACCCATAGATGATGAGGGGCATTTGGTGTTGCAGCCAGAGGCTATTATTGATACCAGGGAGAGGCAGCTGCGGAGCAGGATGGTTCGGGAATTCTTAGTGAGGTGGAAGAATTTACCAGATGAGGATGCCACTTGGGAGAGTGAGAAAATTTTGCAGCATTCATCACTTCAGTTGCTTGAGGACAAGCAACATTTTGCCGAGGGAGACTGTAATATTCCTAATTAGCCATGGCTAATTGGAATATTCGATTTTGCTCAATTTTTCCTTCTATAGTTATTTATAAATAAAAAGGTGGGGAAAGGGGGACATAACTCACTTTTTGAATAAAGTCACTCCCTAGTAGCACAACGTTGTAACTTAAAAAGAGCCAAGGGGGCTAAAGGACCACGTAGAGAACGGGGTCCACGTAGACACTTGGAGGGACTACACAGATGGAGAGGATCACGTGGCAAGAGAGAGGCTACGTTGGAGGAGATGGGCCTTAGGGTTTTGAGAGAGGCCAATGCTATAAAGGAGATAGGAGCCTCCTCTTTTTGGCATTCAATTATGTTGCATCTGAGCTAGGCACTTTGACTTAGAGCACGCTGGCTGTTTAGCCTGTTTACAGCACTGTTTAGTGCATCGAGTGTCTCCGTTCGGAGATCTCACTCTCAGTGCCGGGGGACTTCGAGTGCTTGCTCGGGAAAGGTAGTTTCATCAGTCTTTTGTAGGAGGATTGATCTTTGGAGTTGAGGAGGAGTTGAGCATTTTGATGACTGCGCAGTGTTGAGAGGGGAGCACGTAGTCTCTTTTGGTAGGAGCTTCGGATTGGGTTATGCGGAGGATTTGAGCTTGGAGATTGAGAAAGGGATCATCCCTTGCATATTGGAGGATTTTGGCAGAATCGCGGGCATAGTTTTTGAGGATTCTCTTCAGTGGCAGCGTAGAGCCTTGGGGGATAGCGTAGATCCTCAAGGGGGTGATTTTCGGGGGTCAGCTATTTTAGAAAAGCTTTCTGGGCTTTTCTGGGTTTATTGAGTAGAAGCTGATTCCAGAGTTTCAACATTTTTTGAGGAGGGGAACAACCCCAATTCCTCACTTGATTCCAGTTGTAGCAGTAGCACAGTAGTTCTCCGGCAGCTTGGACGCAGTTCAGAGAGAGGCCATTTCCTTAGCACTCTGAGTGTATTTCTTCACTGTGCTTGTGCAAGTCGAGGTGTTATCTTTCTGATCACCTCTTGTACTCCTTCCATTACTCAATATAATAAAATGGCTTAGCATTTCTCTCTGCATTTCTTGAGTATCTGCTTATATTCCATGTATACATTATTTTATATTGCACTACTGTTATTTTTATCCCTTTGAGCTTCCCGGCTACTATACCATTTGTGTGTTCTCTGGTTGGAGTTTGATTGTGTTTGAGGGATATCCCTGAAAGGGGATATTACAATTCAGGAATCACTCTAGGGCTACTAGGAAAAAGGGTAGGTCTAGTCAAGGCTTGGTTAGTTCATCTCCCTCTGCCTCAACTATCAAGCATGAGATAGGAAGTATGTTGGAGGATTTCAAGAGTGAAATGTTGCATACCTTTGCGTTACAGATGGATGTTATGCAGATCAAAAGGAAGTAAGACGATGCAGAAAGAGAACTAGCTATCTTTTACCCTAGATGCACTAAGAGACACCCTAGAAATGAGTGCTCGTTGAATGTCATAGAAGTCTGCTCTGTTCAAGGAAAACCATGAAACATTCAAATGTCCCTCTCTGCCAGGCCTGAAACCCATATACCAAGGGGTAGAAGGTGGTTTAGAGGAACTCTACTTCATTAACCAAAGGAGGTCTCAAGGCCCTCATCCATATCAATAGGGCATGCAAGGTGTGCATTATCCTCTTTACAATCCAAATCAGAATGCACCTTTCCAACCTTGGTACCCTTTCACTCATCCATCATGGCCCATACCCTCTCCTTGGCCTTATACTCCTCAATATCCTCCTCAACCTATGAACCCTTCTTTCTAGCCATACCTACCTCAATCTCCTTAATGGGGCAACTCCTCACAAGAGTGGAGGCCTCAAACAACCCAACCTTATGCTTTAATGCCTCCACCACAACCTCAACTACAACTCCCTCATCATAACCCACCTAAGCAACCTCAGCTTCCTGTCCAACCCAATCCGAACTCGAATAATAAGCAGGTACAATAGGTGTACAGTGGGGAGACATCCTAACTTGCTTATGCTATGGAAATCCAAGAGAGATCAACCTTCAGTCCAGGAAGGTACTTCTAGATGTTCACCCACCTTCTCCACCTGAAGAGCTTGAAGAAGAGAAGGAAGAAAGTGCCCTTCAAGCCAATGCACCTCCTTACCCTGAGAGGTTGGTCCACCCTAAACAACACACCTCGGAAGAGGCTGAACTTTTGGGAGATTTGAAAAATTTGTGTGCTAAAATACCCCTTCCGTAGGTCATCAAAGAAGTCCCCATTTACAACAGACTTATCAAGGAAGAGTGTTTAAAAAGGCCTGGGAGAAGAAGAAGAGATACCCCCGCTATTAATACCCTTTAATTAAAACAAGATTAATTATTTTAATTAAGTCGTCTCTAGGTGGAATTTCCAGAAACGATAATGTATTCTAGCCTCTCCACCAAATTTTCGTAGCCTGAACACATCCAATGCTACAAAAACTAACACTCCCTCTTAGCAAAGAATGTGTTCTAGCTCTGCAACCCACTGAAGCAACACCCTGTCTCTGCACCACCTCCTGTCACGCAGCTGATGTCTGGCTACAACTAACCACCTACTATTGCACAACTTTGACAACCGATGCATCTGTGTTGCTACTGGACCTGCTGAACTATTGCCAACACTCCATTTGCACTGCCAATCCCTATCCATTTTTTGTTGTTGCAACTGCAACAACTGCAATTGAAAAGCATTGAAAATACTGAATCAACTGTGATCAGTATGATGCATCTGTCATCCGAGTCCTGATTGCTGCTAGACTTTGCGCTGTCACTAAAGCCTGTGGAGGTTTGACGTTACACCAAAACCTGCAGGTATTGGTAAACATTACAAGCCAGTAACTAGGATCCCGAGGGTGGAAATTACGGATTCTATAGAGGTGCGGTGATTCTTCCAACACCCCCCCTCAAACGCAGCTTGGGGGAATCGAACCTAGGTCCAAGCTCTAATACCATGTGGAGGTTTGCCATTACACCAAAACTCGCAGGTATTGGTAAACATTACAAGCCAGTAACTAGGATCCCTAGGGTGGAAATTACGGATTCTATAGAGGTGCGGTGATTCTTCCAACAAAGCCTCTGTGCTGCTGTTGACTTTGCACTATGCCAACTGTACTATTGCCAACTCTGCACTGCACTGCCCAGTGTTTGATAGCTACTAGCCACCGCATCTGTCACTGTGGCATCTGAATGCACCATCTTCCACTGATCCATCCTGCTACTGCATGCTATGGGCTCCTGTAACAAGGTATTGATTCATGAGGTGGAACTCCTCAAGAATCTTTCCCATTCTGTAGCTCTCTAGGGCTACAACTCGAAATCACCCCACCTCACTCCTAGAGGTATATTGATGATCATGGCAAACTCTTCCTCCAGTCTGGAGGACAACCTGTCGATCTCTGTAGATGCAGCCTACTGATCGTGCTTCTCCTCCTTGTCCTCCTTTTTGAGAGGACATTGAGTGTTGTAGTGGCCAAGCTCACCACATCTGAAGCATTTGACCTTGGAAAGGTCCTTCTTCCTCCTGCATTGCTCCTGCTGCCCCTTTGATGCGAGGGCCACATTTTCCTATTCCTTCACTTGCTTCGTCCCGTTGTTGTTGTTGATGCCACTAATGTTGCTCTTCACCAAATCTCACCTCATCTCCTCCTGCTGCAGATCAACCCACATTCGATCCCACTCGAGCGAGTTGTCTCTGCCCATAATACTTTGGATGAAGACCTGCGAGTCTTCAGAATCGCTGTTGAGAGCTAACCGCACCAGGCTAGGGTGCTGACCCTACTGCGGACCGTTGGTCTTGGACACCCTGAATCCTAGTGAGGAAGGGGTCTATCTGCTCCCTTTTTTGGATCCTTGTACATCTCAGCTTCTCCTCAAGATACATCTTCTACTGTTGGAAAGATCCCTCGTATAACGTAGCAAGAGCTTCCCACATCTGTTGGGCAGTATCTTTGCCAGCTATGTGAGACACCATGTGATCTCGAACACCATCGAGAATCAACCTCTTTGCTTTTTCCATCTCCTTCTTGTAGGTCTTCAGCTCAAAACCAAGTTTAATGGCTACCATCTCATCGTAGGAAGACCTTGGTTGGCCACTGCTGATGCCTACATTAGTTGCAGGGCTGGGAACATGACCGTCAAGAATGGGCATCTATCAAAACAACTTGTGTTGTATCCTCCTGTTCAACCTTCTATTGAGCATGACTTGCCCCTGTGGTTAGGGGATGAGGAAAAGGAAGAATTTTATTAGGCATCCATCTACCCAGTCTGCACACTAGAAACTGCTGTAGTGTGGAGGTAGCTTGATGAAGATGACCTTATTGACCATATCTTACAAAATCAGCCTCCCACTACCATGCCAATTGATGAATTGATGAAGGAATCTGAGAGTAATCCATGGATTGATTTCTGCTTTGTTGACCCTAACCTAGAAGATGCCAAGGTTGTATAGATTAGCCCATCCAGAACACTAAAGATCAACCCCTCTCTCAACTGAGCAGGAAGAACAATTATGCGATGTGCTTAGTTAGACTCGGACCTCACTAAGCAGAGGCCAGGTCACCAAGGATGGAAGCTTAGTTAGACTTGGACCTCATTGCAGCACAACAAGAGAGGCTGCTTGAACTCAATGGTTTTGATGAATTCAGGTTGCAAGCTCTCCTACACACTGAGGTAGTCCAACTACAGGGCATGACAAACAAATTAGGGAGAGGGCTTTTCAAGAAGGTGATTTGGCCCTTTTGTATGGTCAAGATTCAAGGATTTCAAAGGAAAATTAATGACAAGATGATTGGGACCTTATCTAGCGCAAAATTTTCATGAGAATAGGTTTGTCTAGATCAGAACAATTGATGAAGGTATTCCTATGCTTGTTGATGGTTACTGATTGAAAGTCTACAAAAGACCTCTGTCCAAAGAAGAGTTTATTAGTTCAATCAGCAAGGAGCTGAATGTGATTGGGAGGCTCAAAACCCCCAGTTCACCAAGCTTTTGATTAACATAAATAAAACAATAAAAAAATACAATAAAGGGCATAGGTGAAAACCTCCATGAGGCATCTGAAGCCAAATCTAGGTTGAAAACCTCTGTGAAGCAACCCAAGTGAAAACCTCCTTTGAGGCCCTTAGGGTAGTTGTGCATGTTGGAAACCTCTCCAGAGGCAGTCTGCATGTCTAAAAAAAAGAGAACAGAAAAGGAAAAATAACACCCAAGGAGGAGTCCTTAAATCAATTTTGCTAACATTTTTCTTTTGTAGGACTCTAGACAGTCAAGGGGACAAAGGTTGAAGAAAAGATTCCTCAGTGCATTTCTCCATTGCTCCAGCCAACCACTGCATTTCCATCATCATTCATCCATCTCCCTACCTCTCTCCATCACTTAGCAAGCAACTGCACCCAATTTTGCCTCAATCCTGCAATTCTACAGGACTATCCTGAACTGTTAGAGGATCGACCAAAAATGCTACAAGATTGAGATCATCTTGGAAAAAGGGGCCAATAGTCATGTTTTTCATTAGGAAATGTTAGGAGAGGTCCACCCAAATTCCTTCACCTCTCATCCACTCCATTAAGCTAACTCCATCCTCATGATATCACCTTTGACCATTAAAAGAAAACACAGAACATAGGACTCTACCTTCACTCTGTTTCACAAACTTTCACCACCTTCAAAAGCTTCTATTCCTATCCGTAGACTCACTATGATTTATCCAAGTCCCTGAATGCAGTATGAAGTATTGAGAAGGAATTGAGTGATTTCTACTAGAAGGAGATCAGTCCTGTAGCAGCTTGCACAGATCCAACAAACCATAGACAAAGGGTTGTTGCGGCTCCAAAATGAAAATTTGGCCACCTTGAAGCATCAAGAGACTATCCTTGAGGCTTATAGAAGTCACACCATCCTTGTGGGAACAACTGCAAGGTCACTAATCCACTCCAACAGTAGCAGATCAAACACTAGAAAAGACCTGAATGGAAGAGAGATTTCATCAGTGAAATACATCATCATGTTGTTTTGTTTAAAGAGGAACTATGAATAAGCGAGACAATTGACGATATCACCTTTAGAGAGCAGTTGATCAATCATCAAGTTCAGCAACAACATGCATGCATCTCCAACAACTCAACATCACAAGTAGGCTCAGGTATGACACCCCTCAATCCTTCCATATGCGCATAATGGTAAAAAATGTGTTTAATGGACGAGAATAGAGTTTTAATGGGCTGGAGGTGGCTAGTAAACTTGGCCACCTTCAATTAGTAAACTACAATCTACTTAGCCGTCGATGCAATGTGGAAACGTCAAATTGGGGGGGTGATAATTACGAGGAGTGGGGAAAACGACTAAAAGAGGAAATACTTGCAGAAACTAGGTCACCAAGTGCTCTTATCCCATTACCAACAAAAGGGAATAAAAGGACAAGGCTCGATTTCACTTGCACTGATGCTCATTCCCAAGAAACGGTTAAAGAGGCCCATCAAGATATCGAAGGACGAGCTAGATGCTATTGGAGGTTGCTTAGGGTGAAACATATGAGCTATAGAGTTGGTTTTGCAAGTGCTACAGGATCAGACACCACCGCTACAAGAACATGTGAATTGCTACAGGAACGCCAAGGAGTGTTGCAAGGTTGAATTAAGAGGAAAAAATGAGTCCAAACCACCAAGAATTTTACTCAAACTCCCATGAACATAAAGAAGTCATCCTGAGAGGGGCAAGTGGCCTCCTCCCTCCTCACATTCCATACAATTGCATAGAGAATTCTGCTTGCTATAGGGATCATGTAGCATGTTAATTTGGGATAGCATCATATGTGCTCTAGCCATGAAAATTGGTGGAGAGGCTAAAGCATATAAGATCTCCAAGACCTAGAAATGGTTTGGGTAGATTCAACCGGGCTTAGGAGATATTAAAATAATTAATATTTTTAATGGAGTTCTGAAGTCTAAACTTAGGAAAAATAAAATATTAATGGGTATTAATGTAAAACTGAGTTAGAAGGTTCTAAATGACATGGATCAAGCCAAATCTAATTTTAGCTGTTGATTAGAGATGTAATCTCGGTCGTTGAAGGACCAACGGGAAAATTATAAGAGGAGGCTTGAGGGCCAGTTAGAGAACACACTAGAGTGATCAGTCATTCGATTTTCTAGAGAGGGGTTTGCTAAGAGAAATCGAATCAGCAATCAGTTGCAGTGAGGGGTAGTGAGTACGAAACAAAGACGTAGAGATAGTGTTGAGAGATTAGCGCAGAAGCAAAGAGAGGCAGAGGTTGAGCTAGAGGGAGCCATGCAGACGCTGAAGGGCTGTGCAGAGGCTAGAAGGGCCTGCGTCATCCATGCAGAGGCTGCAGGAGTGACACAAAGGGCCATAGAGGCTGCACAGAGCCTCAGAGGGCTGACGCAGTGCATTTCGGGTTGACGCAGAGGCCAGTTGGGTTGACACTGTGCTTTAGATTGTGCTAGAGAGGGTTTTGTGGGGGAATCTTTCTGAATATCTGCTTCTAAATAGAGAGGTATTATTGCCACATTACTTTCTCTGTCGGGTGAGCCAGTTTGGCACCCAGTTGTACTCAGAAAGACTGCATAATAAAATAACCCTCAAAATTGCTGCACCGGTTTTCCCAAGTTGGGTTTTTCCAGTTCAAAAATAATGGTGTCACTTGTGTGTTTTCTATTTCTTTCAGTTGTTGATCTTGTAGATGGTTGAGACTGTATTGTGTTTATTTCAGTGTTTATATGATTAAATAACTTGTTCGTAATTAACAAGTAGGAGAAATAAACCAGAGAATACAGATAAAATTTCTAACGG
>APFE031227986.1:91436-155758 GCA_000404065.3 Pinus taeda
TCACCCACATTGGGTTTCCACCTTATATCTAGTGTTCTTTGATGTGACTGTCTGTTTTTCTTGCTCATTATTTTATGG
Source organism: Pinus taeda (assembly GCA_000404065.3). Classification (NCBI taxonomy): domain Eukaryota; kingdom Viridiplantae; phylum Streptophyta; class Pinopsida; order Pinales; family Pinaceae; genus Pinus; species Pinus taeda. The sequence continues at coordinate 91,515 of APFE031227986.1, forward strand.
TACTGATATGCAAAAATAATTGAAAGTGTAAATAAGGAATAATTGTTAAAAGAACTAGATAATACTGATTCACCCCCCCTCTCAGTATTATTTTCAACAAGGCAACCAACTTAAATTATGAACTTGGAGTTTGTACAAACTTAAGAGGTGTCAACACGAAATGTGAAACATACAATGTGTTCTTATTTATTTGATATGATGTAATGGAGTGAATGTCATGAAATCAAATCCTACACTAATTTCAAAAATGGAAATGTTGCTCTATTCGCAAGAAATAGAAATGCTACTTGCTCAAATGTAAACACTAATCCTAATTGCAAGAAGGTAAAGGTTATGCCATTTGCAGGAATGATAAGTACTTGCCTACTTGCATAATATAAACCTTGTTATACTTGCAACAATTTGAATCATTAGTCTAATTGTAGAATTTGAAAAGTTTCCCGGAAAAGAAACTAATCCTATGCAAGAACAACAATTTGTAATTGAAATCCTAAGAGCATGGATTCAAAGAAATATGCCTAATCTACATTGTAAAATGAAAGTCCCGAGTGGTTTCTATTATTTTCCAATCATGGATTTAGAGCCTAGAGTTCATTATCCAATCCTAAGAGACAAAAATCAAGATGTTGGAGAAAATATGGTCAAGTTTACACATGCTACAGGAGTGCTACTACAGGAGGCCATATTATTCTACAGGAGGGATAACTTCTTGAATGCCCAAATAAATCAAATGAAAATAGGATGGGTGAATTTTTGTTATTAATTATGGTGTATTTAGACTCCATTCCAAGTGGAATAACTCCAAAATACCCTTCTTAATATGTGTTAAAAGATAGCATAAAATTACTACTCTAAAAACAGGAAATTCAAAAACTAGTGAGCTAGTTAACCTACCAAAGGCCTAACCTAATGAAGTGAAAATTCCATGGGGTAAATTTTTTTATTAACTTGAATTTTATGAACCACTACAAGTGAAATAAAATCAAACGAATCTCATTTACATGTTCTAAAAAATAACAGAAAAATACTACTATTTTGCTACACGTGACATCCAGAAATTCCATATTTGTGAACTAGTAAACCAATCCAAGTAGCTCAATGATGAAGATGAATTTTAAAATTTGCTATAAGTATTAATCATGCTTTTTAATCTATAAATAACCTGAAATAAAAACTCACTTCAATCATTTAACCAATGTAACCTACAACAAAAGAAGTGTGAACAATAAATGCAAAAATAAGAGATGCAAGTGAAAAATACATTCAAAGGAAATAAAGAAATTGTACATGAGGAATTTGAGGGTCCTAGGATGGCCAATCCCAAGTAAAATCAAATCCATATGAAGGAGATGAAGATTAATAAGCTAAAAATTGCAGCAAACTTCATTATTTGAATCAATCCAAGTAGATCCCTGCTAGAAATGAAAGTGGAGCTACTAAATAACAAGTTTTCTCCACAAAGAGACTAAGAAATACATGACCCAATAGGAAAATTCTAGTTGGTACTTATATAAATTGATGGGGAAGCATCATCCTTGAAAGGAGAAATATTTCCCCTCCAAATCCCTCAAATAGTGGATCTGGTTCTCAATGTTATCAATCTGCATTAAATGACAGGGAACACATTCCATATTTTCTCAATTAGTGGCGCTCCATAATTTGTCACTAAATTCATGATATTTTTTCCATTTATTATCCAATATTGATCCTCCTATATAAGAGAGAAAGTCCCTATATTATACCCCTTTCAAATATTCATAATCTACCCAATTTTATCACAATATTCTACAAAATAAAAAATATTAGGCACAAATATGAAATTATCTATAAACCTTTCTAATGTAAAAATTAAGGTTAAAAATATGTCATCTAATTCAAAAATAAATGTTTAATGTGCTAAAGGATGGTCATATTGGCCATAAATTATGTCTAATTTGGAGGCCCATCGTACCCCTTTACAAAAGGTGTTGTTCATCCTCCAAGAAACTTAGCGACCTAACTATGCCTCATTCATGGCCTTGGTGGCCTCGTTAACACCTCAAGCTACCTTAAAACTAATTTTGGCACATATGCTATTGCTCCATCCTCTTCCTCTTCTCCTCTAGATTCTTCTTCTATAGATCTATCCTTTTCTCCAACTTATAATTAAGCTTGTCCTTGTGTAATAGGAAAAGTCTCCTTGTCTATGTCCACAAAGTTTGCTCATGATACAAGTTGTCAAAAATTCTCCAAAACATATATTATAATTAGCATCCTTGACGAGTTTGTGGAATATCTTCAATTGAAACTACTCCCCCCATGATTTGTCACTCTGATTTTCCAAGATTTGGAAAACCAATGCTCCCAATCTACTAAATGGGTAAAAGAGAATTTTTATCCATTTTAGTTAGAGGAAGGAAAACTTCAAACTCAACTCAAAAATAATTCCATTTCCTTTCTTATCTTGCTTCACTGAAAAGAAAAATTCTCACTCAATTTTTTGTTCTCAAATTGTTATCATAATTTTGGTTGAAGGAATGAGAGGTTTTGCAGGTTTCTTATCCATGGATGGAAAAGAAAATGTGTACTTACCCTTGTCTTAGATGTACCTCTTCAAATCTAGGGTAAATTTGCTCAAAATTGAGCTTTTTGTATCTCTCTTGACTTTCTTGTAGCACACTTTCTTCTCCTTTAGCAAATTTGTTTCTCTTGTAGCATCCTTGTTTTGCATGTAGTAGCTAAGCCTGATTCGGTAGCACCTACAAATCAACTATGTATCTCTTTTCTAGCACCCTAGGCATCCACTGCTAGCATCTAGCTTGACCTTTGATGCCTTAATGAACCTCTCTAACTTTTTTGGGAACGAGAATTAATACAACTGAAGTGGAGCCTTATTCTTTTAATTTTTTCTTTGGTAGTGGGCTTGGTGTGCTTGGTGATTTGGGCCTCATTCCTTGTAATTATTACTTCCCCGATTTGACTTCTCCACTTTGCATGGGTATTTGAGTAAATGGTAGTCTTACTAATTGAGGGTGTCCAAGTTTACTACCCACCTTCAACTTATAAAACCTTCTCTTGTGTGCATTGAAAACAATGTTTTTTAACCATAATATGCTCAATAGGAGAGGTGAATAACAATGCATACATGTGCCTACTTATGATATCCAATTGTTGGAGATTCCTACATGCTGGAGCTAGTCCTCATAACATGATGATCATGAAGGTGTTGATTTATTTTACTTGCTTCTTCACAGGTCTTCTTAACTTAATGACCCTTTGACTAATAATATTGTTGTATGTGCAGGTTTCTTCCCAGTGTCCCATATTTTTCTAGAGGAGTGGATAGACTGCTTCCTAAGGAGGATGTTTCCCTTATCAACTTCAAAGATAGCATCATGATGCTCAAGGTGGTTGGATATTCTGCTCTGTGGGTGAAAAAAATTGATGTTGTGTTCTGTGTAACTGTACATGCTGCTACAGGAGGAATCTCCCTATAGCAGTAACTTAATTCCTCTTTTGAGACCTCATATTGCATGTAAGATTGAGGGAAATTCATAAAATCTATAAGGACATGGTTAAGCTCATCAGGAATTGGTGTTGGTGGTGGAAAAATTTAAAGAAAATCCTTTCTATGTTTGTTATGTATGGCGGAGTGGAAATTGAAGTTGAATTTTGGCTAGATGGAGTGGATGGGTCATGAAAGTGATGTTGTTGGACATATCTCAATATTTCCTAGAGAATACATGACCTTTTTTACTTTATCCAATTGGATCTTCCTCCTGTAGCACTTCCGGTTTCTCTTGTAGAATTTCAGGACAATCTCTTATAGTATAATTGTTTTATCCATATCTCTCAAATGGTAGACAAGATTGACTTGAAATGTTTTGAGAATCTTTCCATCATCCTTCTGGAGCTCCCAATAAAACATCTTGTCTAATGGATGCACTAATCATGATAAAAATTAAAATTTGCTTAGGTGACAGAGGTCAATGTCTCAAAATGTGTGCACTGGAATTTTTTGAAATTTCTTGAGAATGTTACCATCATCCATATGCATCTCCACATGAAACAACTCTATCAATGGGTTCATGGTCTATGATATATGGTAAAAACAATTTTCTTCCTTATGTATTTTGGCCTCTTGCAACAAAACATAACCCTCCTATAGCATTTTAGTAAAATGAGGAAAATGAATGCGAAAGGCTTGTAAATGATGGGAGGATGTTGGAAATGAATCAAGGTGATGGATTGACATGGCCTTGGTGTGTTCGAGCATCTGAACAAAGGAGGAGAAATCACAAGTTTGAATTTATTTAACTAGGTTTTTGAACATTTTTTTTTGTTGTTGCTAACCTATTCTTGTTGCTTGGAAATGTTGGAGAGCACCTACATTTTTTAGAGAGAGATACATGGAGCAAAGAATTTTTTTCATTTTTTCATTTTTTCTTTTAGGCCTATTAGTTGCCTCAATGAAGTTTTCAACTAGTATATGTACCTAGGTACCTCAAAGGAGGTTTTCACCTAGGATATTTTCCTTTTATATCTTTTTCTCTTTTTCCAACCCATTGAATGCCTCACAAAGGTTTTAAATCAATGAGCCAATCTCAGGCACCTCAAAGGAGGCTTACCTGAGATTTTATTTTTCCTCCTATTTTTTCATTTTTTAATTTATTTTTTCTATCCTACTCTACTTGAAAGAAAAATCTTTCAAGTATAGGAATATTTCCAATAGAGCCATATGCATATGAAGATGACATATAAAATCATGCGGAGGATCTAAATATATGCTTTGACATGTACCTGAATTTTAGAGACCAAATGATTTGATTTTGAAGATATCAAGCACTGTTGAAGAAGAGAGTGATGCTCCATCTTATTGACTTTCTAGAACCAATCCTCAATATAGTTTTGTTGCCCTTGGTTCACTTACTAATCTAGATCATTCTTCATGTCTTCTATTTTGTGTCATTCAAATCTTCTACTTTTTCCAATTAGTCCCTTGCACACATAAATGATCTAATGGTAAGAATAATAGAAAATCTTCAATCTCAGACTCCAATGTTTTCTCTACCTAAAATTTGATACATGATTCCTTTGGATCTTCTTCTTCTGGATGTTGTTCTTCAAATGACATCAGAAAAATATCTTTCTTGCAATACTCTTCCTTGTTAGGTAAAATTGACTCGAGGCTTGATTCAAGGTTGACTTGGTTAAATACTAGTGGTTTTGGGCACATGGTATAGTGTACCCATGGTATTATGGTCCGTGGTATTGAATGAAATGGACCTTATAAAAGGCTAGGAATACTTCATTGTAATGTAGGCCTCGAGGTGAGTCGCGAAGGATCACTTGGATAGATTTGCCATGGTTTTGGCCAATGCTAATGAGATCTCATTAGGTTGGGTTTTTCCCTAGATTTGGGGTTTTCCTAGATGAATATTATGTGTATAATATTTATGTGTATTTTTTTTGGTTATTTTATTATTAATCTCTATAAATCTCGATAAATATCAGTAATATTTATCTCTTTGTTGTAAATTTCTTAACAACTGGTTTCAGAGATCTGGATTCAAGGCCATAGATTGTGAAGAAAAGTTGCACAATATTGGGTCATGAGAGATTTAGTGGATGAGGAGGATATGTGCACGTGGATTAATTAATCCATGAACCATGTACCTGAAAAGAATGCCTAGACAATTGATGATTACATTGGCTGGTAACCCATGTAATTTGATAGATGGGTTCTTTTTATATGGACATTGATGTCATATGTACAAAGACAACAATAAGGGTAAGCAATATATATATATATTAATTATAATGGAGTAAAATTTTTAATTTGCATGTAAATGGGCATACTACTGTAAGACCTGGTAAGGCATGTGTATCCTTGGGTAATTACTGGTAAAATCTAGATTAGACCTAGGTAATAGGGGGATGTCGCGTTAACAAATCCCAGGTTCAAACTTTGAAGTGGGTAAGGGCTAGAGTGATTAGTATTGTCTCACTTAGCAGGTTTTGGCTAGATTTAGTCAAGGAACCCCAAGTCAAGTTTAAGGGAGGAATTGTTAGGTAAAGTTGATTCGATGTTTCAGTTAAGGTTGACCTCGTTAAATAGTAGTGGTTTTGGGCACATGGTATAGTGTACCCATGATATTATGGTTCGTGGTAATACATGTGATGGAGTGTATAAAAGGTTAGCAATACTTCATTGTAATGTAGACCTCGAGGTGAGTGGTGAAGGTTCACTTGGCTAGATTGGCCAGGGTTTTGGCCAATGCTAATGAGATCTCATTGGGCTGGGTGTTCCCCTATATTTGGGGTTTTCCTAGATAACTATTATGTGTATAATATTTATGTGTATTGTTGCCGGCTATTTTATTATTAATCTCTGTAAATCTTAGTAATAATTATTTCTCTACTGTAAATTTCTTAACAATTGGTATCTGACATCTGGATCGAAAGCCATAGATTGTGAAGCAAAGCTACACACTATTGGGACATGATAGATTTAGTGGATGAGGAGTATATGTGCACATGGATTAATTAATTGATGAACCATTTACTTGAAAATAACGGCTTTATAATTGGCGGTTACAATGGCTGGTGACCCATGTAATTCGATAGATGGGTTCTTTTTATATGGAAATTGATGTCATATGTACAAAGACAACAACAAGGGTAAAAAGATAATTATTTTTATTAGAATGGAGTGAAATTTTTAATTTTCATGTAAATAGGCATGCAACTATAAGACCTATTAAGGCATGCGTACCCCTGGGTAATTACAAGTAAAGTCTGGGTTAGACCTAAGTAATAGGGGGATGTCACGTTAACAAATCCTGGGTAAAAAATTTGAAGGGGGTCAGGGCTAGAGTGATCGGGTGTCTCACTTAGCAAGTTTTGGCTAGATTTAGTTAAGGAACCCCATGTCAAGTTTAAGGGGGGAATTGTTCAATAAAATCGACTTGGCGTTTGACTCAAGGTTGACCTGGTTCAATAGTAGTGGTTTTGGGCACATGGTATAGTTTACCCATGTTATTATCGTCCATAGTATTGCATGTAATGGAACCTATAAAAGGTTGGGGATAATTCATTGTAATGTAGGCCTAGAGGTGATTAGTGAAGGCTCACTTGGCTAGATTGGCCAGGGTTTGGCCAACGCTAATGAGATCTCATTGGGTTGGGTTTTTTCTCAGATTTGGGGTTTTCTTGGATCAATATTATGTGTATAATATTTATGTGTTTTGTTGCTAGTTATTTTATTATTAATCTTTGTAAATCTTGGTAAATATCAGTAATAATTTATCTCTTTATTGTAAATTTCTTAACATTCCTGAGCTAATACAAATATCATTTATATCAAGAGGAGTTGTTTGGAAGCGTTGTACCTTAACATTGTAAGTGATATGAGTTAGTTCATTGTTTGAGTTTGGAGATGGTGGTACATGTAGCTAATTGGGAGTGGATCTTTCAGATGGTTGTGTTTGGGGTTATCGTGGAGGTGGAGGTGGATGGTAGGGATGACATGGATTTGGGTATGGAGGATATTGAGGAAAATATTGAGGATATTGTGGATTTCTCCCATAAGTTTATTGCCAACCTTGTTGTGAAGATTGGTTTTGGGGTTGAGATGGTCAAGGTTGCCAAGGAAAGGGTGTGTTCCAATTACTTTGATATTGATGTGCATAACCTTGAAATTGAGAATTATGTTCCCACATCATACCAATTTGACTAGGTTGCCATGGTCTTCTTTTAACTACATAATATAGTTTCTTTGTTGATTGACTTGCTTCATTTTCCTCTTGGTAAACTTCCTTCAACCTTGGTAATGATGGGAACTATTTAGTAGCATGTGATTCTGCATGGATAAAAAAAATATCATCATCCTATTTTTAATCCTTAACCTTTCTAATTGTTCACTTAGATTGCCAAGAATTCTTGTTTTAAACTTATCAAGATAATTTCTAAGTTCATATTGACTTATTGATCTTGATGTTGCTTAACTTACCCTATCCCTTCCTCTTGAGATGCGCTTGCATGTTTCACAAATTTATTTAAATGATAATTGGTATACATCACCTACACTCATGAGATCAAGGATATAAATCCATTCATCCTTATTTTTTCTAAGTAATATGGTTTTTAGTGTGTTAGATCCTAAATTATGTAATTTTCTCCCCCTTAATATTATACAAAAATTTATCTATTAGATCCTCAGGGGTCTCATCTTATTTTTTATTCATTCTAGATATTTCTTATTTAATATCATGATATTTATATTTTTCTAGAAATATATTTTGCATATCATCCCATGATCTTCTTGAATTTGTCCCTAAACTCATGAACTGTTTAAGTGCTCTATCATTCAATATTGTCGGAGACAATCTTAACTTTTGAGTGTTTAGTAACTAACCATAAGATCTACAAAGCATTTCAAATTCAAAGAGAAAGGTTCCCATATCCTCTGACCTCATACCATGGAAGTTGAGAAGGAAAGATGGAGGGATTTTCTTCATATGAACATTGATATCAATATCTTGAATGGGAAATCCAAGGGGATCTTCTTCATCATTTCCATCAATTTCTTCTACCTTCTCTACCACCTCTTCTTATTATACATGTAGAAGTGAATCATGATGTCGCTCTTACTACACCAAGTGATCAAGGGGGGGGGGGGGGGGGTTGGTAGGGGGAAGTATTTTCTATTTTTTGTTTTATAATTTTTTTTTAATAAGAATGCTAATGGCAATGCAAATTTTTCTATCTTTTGAAATGAAATATGCGTAATGAAATTTTTTTTTTTCTCGCAAAAAGTAAAAATGAATCAACTATGGAATAAAAAAGTGAATAATTTGACACCTCCATGACAACGATGTTAAAAATTGATGAGCCCTAGTATTGCAACGAGAATGTTACAACTTCGAAGGCTACCAACTTAAATTATCAACCTAGTGTTTGTACAAACTTAAGAGGTGTGAGGTGTTGAAACTATATGTGAAAAATACAATGTCTCCTTATTTAGTTGATCTGATGTTATGGAGTGAATCTCATGAAATCAAAGCCTAAACTAATTGCAGAAATGGAAATGTTTCTCTATTTTCTAGAAATGGAAACGTTACTTGCTCAAAGGTAAACACTAATCCTAATTGCAACAAGGTAAAGGTTATGCCATTTGAAATAATGAAAAGTACTTTTCTATTTGTGTAAAGTAAACCTTGTGATACTTGAAACAATGTGAATCATTAGTATAATAAAATAATGTGAAAATTTTCCTTAAAACAAACTAATCCTATGCAAGAACAACAATTTGTAATTGAAATCCTAAGAGCATGAATCAAAGGAATAAGCCTAATCTACTATGTAAAAATAAAAGTTATAGGTGGTGTTTATTATTTCAAAATCATGGATTTAGAGCGTAGGGGTCATTATCCAAGACTAAGGAACAAAAAGCAATATTTTGGAGCAAATATGGTAAAGTTTATACATGTTACAAGAGTGTTGCACAAGGTGCTACACGAGGTCCTGTTTTGCTATAGGAGGGGATAACTTGATGAATATCCAAGTAAATAGAATGTCAATAGGATGGGAATTTATTTTTTATTAATTAGGGTGTCTTAGGACTCCATTACAAGTGGAATCACTCCAAAAAACCCCCCGTTAACATGTGTTAAACAATAGCAGAAAATTAGTACTCTAAAAACTAGAAATTAAAAAACTATTGAGCTAGTTAACCTAACAAATGCCTAACTTAATCAAGTGAAAATGATATGGGGTAAATTTTTTTAGTAACTTGATTTATTTTTTGACCCAATACAAGTGGAATAAACTCAAATGAATCTCATTAACATGTTATAAAAAATAGCATAAAATTACTGTTGTTTTGCTAAAAGGGACAGCTAAATATTCTCTATTTGTGAACTAGTAAGCCAGTCCAAGTAGCTCAATGATGAAGATTAATTTTCAAAGTTTTTATAAGGATGATTCATGCTTGTCACTCTGTAAATAACTTGTAAAAAAAAATCACTTCAATCATTTAACCAATGTAACCTACAACAAAATAATCATGAACAATAAATGCAAAACTAAGACATCCAAGTGAAAAAGGCATTCAAAGGAAATAAATAAATTGTATAAGAGGGATATGAGGCTCCTGGGATGGCCAAGCCTAAATAAAATCAAATTTCTACGAAGGAAACCCAACTTTATAAGCTAAAAATGGCACCGTACTTCATTATTTGAATCAATCCAAGTACATCCCTGCTAGAAATCAAAGCGGAGATGCTAAATAACAAGTTTTCTCCACAAGAAGACTAAGAAATACATGCCCCTAGAGGAAAATTCGAAGTAGTACTTCTACAAATTTATGGGGAAATTACATTCTCCTTGAAAAGTGGAAGCGTTTTCCTCCAAAATCCCTCAAATAATGGATCTAGTTCCCAACACTAGGAATCTGGATTAAATGACAAGGAACACATTCCTAGATTTTTTTCAATAACTAGAGCTCCATCATTTTCAATAATTTCTTGATATTTTGTTCATTTATTATCCAATCTTGATCCTCCTATAGAAGGGATAAAGTCCCTATATTTTTGCCTCCTCCAAGTCTTCATAATATGCCCAATATTCTCACAATATTCTACAAAAGTAAATAATATTAGGCACAAATATGCAATTATATATAAACCTTCCTAATGAAAATATTAAAGTTAAAAATATTTCATCTAATGAAAAAGTATAGGTTTAATTAGCTGAAGGATGGTCAGATGAGTCTTAATTTATGTCTAATTTTGATGGCCATTAGCATGATTAAGGAAATATCGAGTGCAGTAGCTTGCCTGGTGATCAACAGGTGTAGGGAGATGGTTACATAATGGAGGAAATATTTGAATCTTAAATAATATAGAAGGGCCAAATCAACCTTGTGGAAGGATATCTCCCTAATTTACTTGTCATGCAGAAACTTCCTTTGTAGTTAGATTATCTGAGTGTGTGCAAGAGCCTGCAATCTAAGCTCATCCAAGCCAATGAGCTCAAGTAGTCTTTCCTGTTGTGATGTAATGAGTTCTAAGTCTAACTGAGATGATATGCTTAAGGTATTACATTCAAACTTAATTGACAATAGGGCCTTCTCTCCATAGACTAATTAAAGTGCATTAAATCCAGTGGTGTTATTCCATGTGTTATTGTAGGCCCAGGTGGCCTCTATAAGTTGGTGTGTCAAATCCTTTTTATTGTTGCTAACAACGTTGGTCAAAATGTTATCCAAGGCTTTGTTTGTGACCTCCACTTTCTAATTTTCCTAAGGGTGATAAATAGTGGATTTCCTATCATTGATGTGGTGCTACTCCATTATGTCTTTGATCAAATTTGATGTAAATTGTGTCCCTTGATCAGTGACCAACTCCCTCAGAAATCCAAACTTGTAGAAGATGTTCTTTGTTAGAAATTCAACCACTTGCATCACTTACTTTGCTTCTTCCTATTTAGTCAAGTAATCAGGGCACACAATGATTTAATTCTTTTATCCTGATGGTGGATCAATAGGGCCAATGAAGTCCACGACCCATTTCTGAAATGGCACTAGAGTAACTTGAGGTTATAGGGGAATTTCATCCTTGGGTCTGGGCTTTCCCATCATATGACACTAATCATACCTAGTCGTGTAGCTTCTTTCATATTGATGGAGAGTAGGTTAGTAGTAACAATCTTGTATAACTTTGAAGGTTGTCCTCTTAGTATCAAAGTGACCCCACAAGGTCCACCATGCCATGGTGAGAGGATGTCAAAGACCTCCTCTTCCCTCACACATCTTCTCAAAATATGATCTAGCCCAAACTTGAAGAGATTCCCCACAATCCAAGTGAAAGGGGCACACTTTCTAACAATATTAGTCTTCTCCTTGCAGGATAGACTGGAAGGGAACTTACCAACAACTAATTAATTTTCTATATCAGCAAACCAAGGAGATTGCACCAAGATGAAAAAGAGTTGTTCATATGGAAGTTAATTATCTACCATCTCCTCATTACCTATAGGCAAGGTTAGCTTAACAAGAAATTTGCACCCACATTCTCTATATTTGGTTTCTCAACAATGGTTAAATCAAATTGTTGAAATAGTAACAACCATCTAATGATTCTACCATTGACATCAGGATTATTCACTAGTACTTGATGGCTACATTATTAGTGTGAACAAAAGTTTGATATCCAGTGATATATTTCCTAAACATATTCAAAGAGTGCACCACATCACGAAGTTATTTTTCAGTGACTGTATAGTTATGTTCAGGCTTATAAATGTTCTTACTGATGAAATATATAACATAGGGCATTTTTTCTTCCACCTGTCCTAAAGCTTCTCCTACAACTTTATCTGATGCCTCTATGTAGATATCGAAATGCAATGCCCAATTTAGACCCCTAAGGATTGGTGCAGTGGTAAGATTATACTCCAGTACTTCAAAGGCCTCTTGACATTTTTCTGTCCATTAGAAGACTGAGTCTTTAGCCAGTAATAAAAAGAAAGGTGAAGCTAGTTTACTAGAGTCCTTAATGAAGATTCTCTTATACCCAACCAATCTGATGAAGCTTCTAGTATCCTTTTGTTTTTTAGTGGTAGGGACCCTTTTAATGATGAAAACTTTTATACGATCAACATGTATCCCTTCCTTAAATATGGAATGGCTTAAGATATTCCTTGCATTCATAAAAAACTCACGTTTCTTGGGACTTGATGAGAGATTCATCTCAATTCATTTCTTTAAGACTTTACAAGAGATTAGAAAGAGATTCCTGGAAGTCAAATCCATAAGGAGTGAAGTCATCCATGTATATCTCAATAGTGTTAGGAAAAACATTAGAAAAGATACTCAAAACTTCCCTCTGGAAGTTAATATGATCATTACACAAACTGAATGGAAAGACCCTATAGGAAAAGGTACTCATAGGGCATGTGAATGTGGTCTTGTCTTGGTCCTCAGGGTTGATTTGTATTTGGTTGTACCCACTAAATCCATTTGAGAAGGAAAATCATATATTCCTTGCAAGGCCATCTAAGACTTATTCAATGATAGGTAGAGGAACATCTTCCATCTTTGTAGCTTTGTTAATCTCTCTATAATAAATAAAAATCCTCCACTTCCCATTATTCTTAGGGACTATGACACAAGGGGACACCCACTAACTATTTGACATGGAGTATATGAACTCTCCATCCAATAGTTTTTGTAATTCTTCTTTGACAATGTCCTTAAGGACGAGATTCATCCTCCTATGGGATTGGCATAAGTTTAAATCCTTTCTTGATGTAAATATGGTGAGTAAAAATTGAGAGGTGCACACCTTTAATTTCCTTATAGTTCCAAAAGAAAGTATCAAGGTGTTGCCTCAATGCAATGCATAATTTCGTTTCTAACTCATTTGAGAGAGGGGTTGATATTTAGAGTTATATTTCCACAACCTTGGCATTATTTAGATCATGATCAACAAAGCACATATCAGTCCATGGATTACCCTCATATTGTTCCAAAATATATTCCACTAGTAAATCAATTGGAATGGTAGTGGGAAGCTTATTCTATAAGATATGGTCAATTAGGTCATTTTCATCAAGTTTCTTACCTCCTACAACAATTTCTATTGTACAAATTGGGTAGAGTTAAGTATGACAAAATTATTATTTTTCCTCATTCTCTATCCACAAATGAAAGTCATTATCAATAGAAGGTTGAGTAGGGGATACAGTATGAGGTGCTTTGAGAGATGCCCATTCTTGATGGCCATGTTCCCATACATGAAACTAATGTATGCATGAAGAGTGGACAACAAAGGTCTTCCTAGGATAAGGGGGTAACCATTAAACTTGATTTTGGGCTAAACAACAAGGAAATTTCTGGGATACTCCCAGGAGTCAATGGAGACCATCACATCTTCAATAAATCCTTTAGGGGATACTCTCAACATGTCTGCAAGCTACAATACCATAGTGTTTTTTTCTCAAAACTCTTTGGAGGTTGAGATTGAGCATTGTTTGTTTGGTAATAACGTTGATTGCATCCCAAGATAAATCAAGGTATTAGGGACCATAATTCTATAAATGTTCACATCCACCACTGGGCTACCAAGAACCAAGTACTTTGGTGGGGTCACGCTCTTAATCATTACATCAGATAGTTTCCCAACAACATTGATAGTGCAGGTATCTCTTCTTCTTCTCATAGGCCTCTTGAAGCATTCTTATATAATAATATTTTTATATATGGGGACATCCTGAATGGCCTGGAGAAGGGCTATTTTGACACACAAATTCTTCAATTCTCCTAAAATTTCAGCCTCTTCTGGGGTGCGTTGTTTAGGTTGGAACAACCTTTCAATATAAGGAGGTGCATTAGATTGAGGGGTACTATCTTCCTTCTCTTCTTATAGTTCTTCAAGTGGAGAAGGTGGGTTAGGATTTGGAAGTGCCTTCCTAGACCTAAGGTTGATCTCTTGGATTTCCACAACATAAGCATGATATGATGTCTCTCCACTATAAACCTATTGCATTTGTTTATTGTTTAGGTTCGAATTTGGTTGGGTAGGCATTTGAGGTTTCTTAGGTGGGTTTTTATGAGGTAAATATGGTTGAGGTGTAGGAGGAGGCATTAAGGAAGGAGGTTGGGTTGCATGTGGCCTTCTTGGGAAGGGTTACCACATTGAGGAGATTGAGATGGGTGTGGCTTGAAAGGAGGGTTGATATACTGAGTAGGATATTACGTAGTATATGACTAAGGAGAGGGAATGAACCATGATGGATGTGTCCAAGGGTACCAATGTTGGAAAGATGCATTCTAATTTGGATTATAAGGATGATATTGTGTACCTTGCATGCCTTGTTGATATGAGCTAGGGCCTTGGTGCCTCCTCTAGTTGATGAAGCATATTTTCTCCAAACCATTTTCTACCCCTTGCTATACAACTTTTAGGCCTGGTTGGGAAGGAAATTTCTCAATTGCATGTTTTTCCGCATAGACATAGAAGACTTCTATGGTGTTCAGTGGGCATTCATTTATGGGATGCCTCTTAGTGCATCTAGGGAAAAAGATAGATACTGCCCTTTCTTCGTCCTCTTGCTTCCTTTTAATCTTCGTAGTATCCAGATGTAGGGAAACATTGTGCAACATTT
Organism: Pinus taeda; assembly: GCA_000404065.3. Taxonomy (NCBI): domain Eukaryota; kingdom Viridiplantae; phylum Streptophyta; class Pinopsida; order Pinales; family Pinaceae; genus Pinus; species Pinus taeda. Next base: position 106,662 of record APFE031227986.1, read on the forward strand.
CACTCTTGAATCCTTCCAACATGCTCCGTATCTCATGTTGGATGGTTGAGATAGAGGCGTTATTCAAGATTTGGCTAGATCTTCCCTTTTTTCTAGCAACCATATAGTGCTTCTTGAACACTATCTTGATGTCATCATAGATTAGCTAGTGAATGTATCCTCCAAGTAACATATTTAGTGTCTCCATTACATCCTCCATGATCTATCGAAGAAGCACTAGCTTGAGTGACTCGGGGTCAAGGGTACAGTTAGCCCTCTTATAGTTGATTTCGAATCTTTCCTCATACTCCTCTAAGGATTCATCTTATCCTAGGTTCATCCTAAATATTTCCTCCTTTCTCTTTAGACCTACAAAATACCTATACTTACCATTAAAGGCGTGTTGCATTTGTGTCGTGGTAGTGATGTTTCCTCTAGCTAAGCCCATAAACTAGCGCAAGGATGCATCTTTGAGCTTGGATGGAAACAACTTCAGTGTCTGTTCATTAGACGTATAGTCATAGGTCCCACAGGCAATATCAAACTCAAACATGAATGTGTCAGGATCCTCAAAGATTATCCCATGGAAGCATGGAAGGGAAGTAGGGTTGATATTATTCATCTTGACCTTCCCATTACTCTCTCATATGGGAAAGAACTCATTTTGTCTATTTTCAGCAATGCCTTGGATAGGTGATATAGGATCTTCCTCCCCTAGGGGTATTTCAAAGGTTGCAGGTTTCTCACCCAAAGGATTGCCTAAATCACATGTGGTCAAAGAAAGAAGTTCACAACCACCAAAGAAGAATCATGGATGGATGCTTGAAGGGATGAGGGTTTTTGGTAGAAATTTCCCTTGATTATTCCTACTCCTACAACATGAAAGAACTTGATATATTTTTATTTTTATTTTTTCTCCTTTTTGTTTTTTAGGTTTTCAAATTTATAACTAGCATTTCTCTTCTTTGTAAATCAGTCCTAATGATGAGTCTTATTATAGACTCGAAACATAGACAACATAAATGAAGACTATGGAATATCCAAATTCTAAAGCACAAAAGCCACACTACAAAAATCTGAAAACCATTATTTTCAAATCATATTTACTGATGCAAAACATAAAAAAGAAAAAATATAAGAAAAATCTAAGTAGAAACAAAACCTACTTTGAGACCTCCCTGACAATGGTGCCAAAACATGATGATCCTCAATATCTCAGCAAGAATGTTGAGACTCCTAAGGCTACCAAATTTAATTATCAACTCAGGGTTCATACAAACTTAGAGGCGACAATGTTATTTTCATAGTAGGTGAAGCACTACTCATGTCACCTTTAGTAATTGAATCATATCAAGGTATGCAAAGACCACTCCTTGAACTAGCTTACAAAGAGAACTTGCATTAAAAGACAAGAGTCTACTCTAATGGTAGGATGGTAAACATTATCCTAATTGTGGAAATGAAAGTCCCATTCATCAAATATAAAATTTAACTACAATTGTAGGAAGGAAAATAATGTACTAATTGTATAAATGAACCATGCTATTCTACTTTAAAAAATTAAGTCAATATTAGGCTTGCAGAATGTAAATCATTAATCTACTGACAAATTGCTTTGAGAAAGGAATTTTGATCTAAAACACACAACTAAGAATCTAAATAACATATCTTCAAAAGCTAGGTTTAATCTACATGCATTGAAGAGTTTCCCTTCTTATTACTGATTTAAATGTAATTTAGTTTTAGTAATAGAGTCTTTACATATTACATAAGAGAATACACATTGTAATTCAAATATAGAAATTTGCCTCCTAATTCTAATTGTTGTTATGTAATTGTAGTGAAGGAAGGATGGGTCTAGAGTGATATTTTGTCTTCCCCAATCATGGATTCAAACCGTGAAGGCTATTATTAAATCCCAAAATGAAAAAATTAAGATCTTAAAGAAATTTTGGCCCAAGCTTAGACAATGCTACAGGACAGCTACAGGATGCTACAAGATTGCCCTGTTTTGATACAACATTTGATTTGAGAGCATCATGAGGGTAGGAAAGGTGTTTTGAAGGTGGGAAAAGGTATATGATCATGTATGAAGGATATATGAGGATTTTTTCCAAGATTAGCACCCATCAAATGAACATATTACACAAAAGTACATGCTCATGGTGTCCCCCAATTACCTTAAAGAGATGATCTCGGTGGCAGAATTTGGGAGCACTATGTGGTGTCAAGGAGGATGACGATGATGAAAAAATGGATGTAGGATGAGTATCAATCCCTGCAAGTCACTGGTAGTACCTGCAAACTAATAGTTAATCTAGTTTTACTCTTGGGAAGAACATAAATCTAGTGATGACGTTGCAGCAAAGCAAATCAAGATGGAAAGGATGAGTTGAATTTTATTTCATTAAGAGCTACTCTATCCTACAACATACATCTAATCCATATGAAAATGCATGGTCTTAATTTCTAGGGTGCAAAAATAGATTATGCAAGATAACTATAAATCAAAGAACAAAAACTTTCAAAGGAAGATAGACACATAATTTTGGCTTATTGTTGTAGAGTCCTCAACCACTCTTCCCACAAGAGAGGTGGTAATCAGGTCTACAACAAAATCTTCTACAATCTAACTTCTGTCTAAACAAGGAAATAAATATCACTACTCAAATAATGATGGAATAAAAACATAAGAGAGACTAGATCCTCTAGGTTGGGCCCAAACCCAAGGGTCTCAGCACTCCAAAGTTAACTCATGTGTAAACCAATAGTAAACCTTTTATTAAAAAAAGAGTACAAATACAGCATATCAAAATGTAAATAACAGTCTCAATTACCTGGCTTTCAGTAGCTCTTCCTCGATCCAAACTTTCAAATACTAATGAGCCCTTAGGCATGTTTATTTATACAAAAAATGACTAAGGGTTAACACCCTTGGAAGGAGGACTGCTTCACTCCAAAACCTCAAAAATAGTGGATCTAGTTCCCTTATATTCTCTCATGAACTTGATTTCATCAGCTTCGAGTGCACCTCGAGTTGTAGGTGACTCTATATGAGTGATTCTAGCGATCACTTCGAGCAAAAAGAGATCAAATGTAGGGGAAAAGACTCCCACACTTCCTCTAGATGCCTCCAACATGCCTCTTCATTTTAAATGTACTAAAAAATGATCTTCTGCCTACATAGAAATCACATTAGACCTAGAAGTATGGCAAGAACCCTTTAGTCTTCCTGTTAAGCACATTATAGCCAAAAAATGTAGATTAATGTTAGGAATGAAGATTTTTATAGGCTAGAGGATAAAAAATGGGCCTTAAAATATACATATTGATGGAACCCATCATCACTACCTGCTGAAAGTGTTTCTCATACTATAAGAAACTTACTCAGTAATGTTTAGTTCATGCATGGCCCTAGTGGCCTCTCTCACATACCAAGGCATCTTAGATGGTGTTCCTTCTTGTGGATAAAACCTTGCATATTCTTTTGTATTTGTCCACTCCCTTTTTTCCCTTGCTTGATCTTGTTGAAAAGGCAACAAGAAAATCTAGTTTTTACTTTTCCTTGGTCAAACTAGATTAAAATTCTAAACTATTTCAGCATAATACTTGGAGGTAGTTAGTTGAGGTCACACAACTCCCATCACTCAGTTAACTGAGTAAATTCGATTTGTAGACACTTTATTTTAGTTATACATGATCGATTGCTAATTTGTAGAGATCCATTTTAGTTAATTTGAGTTATTATCAATTTAACTATTTCTAAGTATTAGAAGAACTAATGGAGGTCAAGTTGTCGATGTGCAAATTCAACCACAGTCACTGATCAACTAGTTAACTGATCAATTAGCCCAAAATAATTGTTGAATTTAGGTAATTCGAGTTACCCAGTTGATATGGAGATTCCAAGGGAGTGTACTATCAGTTGTAGCATATTCCCATGTGTACAGGTGGTTCATGCAGTCAGAGATTGACCTATGGCTATTGTGCAATTCCTTGGTTTGGAATTCCTAAAACATAGGGGTATTTTCCCAAGGGAACAATGCAAGGAAATAAGAGCTTGGGAAAGTTTTAAATTGGCTAAGTATTGGGCTAGGTTTGATAAGTTAGGGAGATGGATAGAGTATACAGTTCCAGGGTGTGTTTAGGCTTGAGAAAGCAATGTATTTCTTCTCTATTCTCTTATTAATGCAACACAATTAGTAATGGGTTTTGAGTAGTTTCTTTCCCCTAGATAAATCTTAGTGTATGTGTGATGCTTCCTTTTGCAAGTCAAATATTCTTGTTTTAGATGGTGAATTAACTTCCATAGATTAGTAGAGTAGCTTCAAGTCTTGTGATTTAGCAAATTTCATGAGTATTGAATCTACACATTAATTTCTACATGATATTAGAGCTAGAATAACTGTAGAGAATAGATTTTGTTGTTTTCATTGTAAGAGATTTAACTTTGAAGATCAGTGTTGCAGATTTTCTTCAAGACTGAGCATATGGATTTCAATGGACTTACGCTCGAGTATGCCTTGGAAGGCACTTAATTTTTTTTTCATGGAAGGATAATATGCATGCAGTATTGGATGATAATGGGATGTTAGAATACATCAAGAAAGATGTAGCAAAACCCCAAGCATTTGATGCCCAGAATCTTTCTTAGTGGAAGAAGGATGTGGACAAAGCGAGGAGAATCATCTCAGAGGGAGTTTGGTATCATATTTTCTCTAATATCCATAGAAAAGAGATGTCATTCGTGATGTCGAAAGAAATGAACAAGTTGTTAGAGAATAATAGTGACCACATGAAGCTGGCACTACAGGACAAACTTCGAAGTATCAAGATGGAAAATAATGACATAATTCCACAATACCTCAGCAAGTTTACATAGTGCCATGATGAATTTGGAGGGTTCGGTGTTACTGTTCCTAAAGAAGACTTGGCATCTCTAGCCCTCTTGGGCCTTCCCAAGCATTAGCATAGCTATTAGGATTTAGTAAATGGTAGAGAAAAACTACCAAGTTGGGAGAAGTTATGGTATGATCTAGTGAAGGAAGAAAGAAGGTGGAACATGAGATACAAGACCTCATCCAAGGGCGAGGATGAGGATAATTGTGCCTTGGATGGAAAGGAAAAGAAAGGGAAAGGGAATAAATCCCAATCCAAAGAATGTTCAAGTCAAAGGGTTAAGAATAAAGACTTTTCCAGAATCAAGTGCTTTAACTGTCATGAATTCAAGAACTATACAAGGAAGTGTCCACACAAGAAGGAAAGAAAGAAGATTGTAGGAGGAATAGCAGGTGAAGTCTTGGATTCATAGTTAAAACTTGATTTTACCCTCATTGCATGCATGTAAATCATAGTGATGGGTAGTGTGTGGTATCTCGACCTTGGTGCCTCATTCACATGATGGGGAAAAATAATATTTTAGCGACTTGGAGGAGAGGGATCTCCAAATGCACATCGATATGGGAGAATATGGAAGTTATAGCACAAAAAAATTTGGTACAATTAATTTTCAAATGTATTTTGGCTCCCCTCTCAAGCTCAGGGATATGATGTTTGTACTGGGTCTGAAGAAGCGTCTAGTTTTCACAGTTGTGTTGGAAGACCGTGGCTATGATGTGATATTCAGAAAAGGGAAGGATTTCCTAAGACATATCACCAAAGAGAAAGTGAATCAAATTGAGGTTAAAGTGAAGAATCTCTACAAATTAGATGTGGAATACTATGCAACATTGGGAACAAAAGTGGAGAAGCTGCAGAGCCGAGATGTCAACAAATTATGGCATAAAAGACTTTCCCATTTTCAAAATGGCACTTTGAAGATCATGGAATAGATTTCTATAGGCCTCCCTAAAGAAGCATTATAGAAGTGGGATGCATGCAAAGGGTGTACATTGGGGAAGTAAACAAAATCCACCTTCAATGATCAGGGCAACAGGGTGCATGCAGTCCTTGAAATGATCCACTCTAATTTCTGTGGACCTTTTCTGATAAACTCCACTACTAAGCATAGGTATTATCTAATATTCATATATTATTTCTCACTGAAGTGTTGGATCTATTTCATGCAAAAGAAAGACCAGATATTCTCCATTTTTGTTGAGTTTAAAGAAAATTTTGAGAAAGAGACAGGCAAGAAAGTGAAGGCTCTTAGGAGCGATAACGACGGTGAGTAAGTTTTGAACGAGTTTAAAAACATTTGTGCAAAGGAAGGAATTAAATGGGAGTTGAAATCACTCCATAACCCAAAACAGAATGGGGTGGCTAAGAGGAAGAACACAAGTATTGTGGGAGTAGCAGGGGTGATATTGCATGATAAAATCCTACCTCTACACTTATGGGCTGAAGCATGTAACACATCGGTCTATTTACAGAATAGGATTCCTCACAAGATTCTTAACATGAGTACACTAGAGTAATCATTTTCAGGGAAGAAACTAGACGTGTCACACTTTAGGATCTTTAGATCATTAGTTTACTATCATGTTTCCAAGGAAACAAAGAAAAATCTAGAGCCGACAGCTAAGTTGGGCACATTTGTGGGGTACATAGGCACACCTCACAACTATCATGTGTTATTGCCATCTCTCATGATGACAGTGGTCAAACAAGATGTGAAGTTTGTTGAGAAGAGGGCAATGATGTGTAATCTTGATAGGGAGCTTTAGTTGCAACCTCATCATGAGCTTTTGGCTCCAAAGGAACAACCTCAGGAAGTTGTGGAGAAACCACAAGTAGAAGACCAAAGAGTAGAGACATCCACTCAATAAGATACATCCAAGGAAGGAAGGACGTGTACAAGGGAAGATGACATATTATTACAAGATGCTAGAGAGAATGTGGGAGAAACCACATCATAGTGCAGGCGGTGTAGATCACCAGATTGTTACACTTTCTATATGGCTCTAATGAGTGATCTTATAGAGATAGAGCCATCCTCATTTGATGAATTTCTAAAGTAACCAGTATGGGTTGATGCTATGGTATATGAATATGATTCCATTGTCAGAAACAATGTCTGGGAAGTGGTCCTAAGAATAGCATACAAATCAGTGGTTGGTTTGAGATGGTTTTACAAGTTAAATCATGCAGCAAATGGTAACACAGAGAAACCAAAGTCTATATATGTGGCCAAGGGGATCTCTCAACTTGACAGAATTGACTATGAGGATATATTTACTCTAGTAGCAAGGTACTCATCTATCAGGTCAAGTCTAACACTATCAACACATATGGGGTGGAAGATCAACCAGATGGATGTGAAGACAACATTCCCAAATGGAGTTATTGAGGAGTAGCTACATATTGAGAAGCTAGTGGGGTTTCAGACCTTTTATAGAGAGTCGCATGTGTGCAGTCTGAAGTGAGTGTTGTTTGGACTCAAGAAAGCACCCCATGCTTTGTATACCATCATCACTAGCTATCTCACCAGTTTTGGCTTTACCAAAAGTGAAGCAGATGAAAACCTTTATCACATTGTGGTAGAAGGTAAATTATTGATTATTGTGTTATATGTTGATGACTTGACCTTTACTGGTGATGAGCATTTGATCATATATTTCAAGGAGGGCCTTACAAGAGAGTTCAAGATGAAGGTCATAGGCCTCGTGTACTACTTCCTTGGATTAGAAATGTGGCAATGCAATGGGAAACTGTTTGTCCCTCAGGGAAATTATGACAATGAGATACTTCAGAGGTTCTGCATGGATATGTGAAAACCCATGGATACTCCTCTAGCAGGGAACTAGAGGAAATAGGATGTAGCTTGTGGGTTCACTTATGTATTTGGTGAACACACAACTAGACATGTGTTATGCATTTAACCAACTTAGTCAAGCAATGGTTAAGCTAACCAAATTTTATTGGAAGGAAGCAAAGCATGTGTTAAGATACATCAGAGGCACTACTCAGTTTTGTCTTTGGTATAGACATGTAGATGGAGTAAAGGTTCATCTTCTAACAGATGTAGATTGGGAGGGGTGTCCATCAAATAGGAACAGAACATCAAGAGGAATTTTCAGTGTTGGGTCTACAACAATTTCTAGGTACATCAGGAAGAAGAGATTTGTGGCACTCAACTTAGCAGAAGCATATTACATGGCTGCAAGTCAAGAAACATGTGAGGCTATCTTGATGAGAAATATTCCTATTAGGTTATTTGTTTAGAAGATGGATCATACAATGATTTACTTTGACAATCAGAATTGTATCAAATTATCTGAGAATCCAATATTTCATGATCAATCCAAGCATATTGACATTCAGTATCACCATCTACAAGATTGTGTGTAGATGTGGATTATGTTGTTGTAGTGCATTCAAACAAAGGAATAAGAAGAAAATATTTTGACAAAGGACTTGTCAAGAGGAAAAATTGAGTTCCATAGAAGAAATATTTGGGTATATTATAATCCATTTCTTGATGAGAGGAAGTGTTTAAAATGTAGCAAGAAAATGTAGTTTTGACTTGGCCATGGTAAAACCAGAGTAAAATTAGAATTTGTATTTGAGAAGAATATGTGGAGTTAGTTAAATAAGGTGACATGGCTCTTGTCAGTCATTGACCACAATAAATTTGAATTGGAGACACTTAGGTTTAGTTCTACATGATTGATTGCTAATTTGTTGCAATATATTTCAGTTAATTTGAGTTATTGTTAGTGTAACTAGTTCTATCTATCAGAAGAACTAGTGGAGGCCAAGTTGTGGATGTGTAACTTCAAACACACTAAGTGATAAACCAATTAACATATCAATTAGCCCAAAATAATTTCTTCATGCAAATAATTCAAGTTACCCGGTGCATGCAGTCATAGATTCACCTATGGCTATTGTGCAATTCCTTGGTTTGAAATTCCTAAAAAATAGGGGAAATTTCCTGAGGGAATAGCATAAGGAAATAGGAGCTTGGGAAGGCTTTAAATTAGCTAAGTGTTGGGCTAGGTTCCATCATTAAGGCAGAGGGATATATTATAAAGTTGCATGATTTGATCAAGCTTGAGCAAGCATTGTATCTCTTCTCTATTCTCTGAATAATGCAATACAAAGAGTAAGGGGTTTTGATTAATTTCTTTCGACTAGATAAATATGTGTAAGTGTGATGTTTACTTTTTCATGTCAATGTCTAGATAATTAATTAACTTCCACAGATTAGTAGAGTAGCTTCAAATCTTATGATTTAGAAAATTTCATGAGAAGTATTGAATCTAGGCATCAAACTCTATAGATATATTCTCTCATATAGGGCCAATAGGACGGGAGGACTGAGTTTGAGCCCTAACCAATTTATTTTCAACCTTTGAATGATTGTTTTTTAGAGTGGGGTCCTTTCTTGGGAATTTTTCAACCTTTCAAGGGAGTGATACTCTCTCATTTGTAGACTCTCGAGCAAAACATGTCATCTATTTTGGAAAGCTTGCAAGCTCTCAGTTTCCAACAACCTAAAGCTATCCTTGAAATGGAGTATATCTTGTTCTTGTGGTGTCATGTAGTGAGGGGCCAGTTGGGGATCAACATAGATGATGTTGTGGTTACTGATGACAAACTTGTAGCTTATTAACTTTGCCCTGATGTATAGGGGCTCACTTTCTTCCTTGGCCATAATCTCCTTTACTTTCTCAACTATTGTTTCTTCGTGGGTCAGCTAAGAAGTTATTTTTATAAGTTTCACATACCCCAATTTTGAGTTGGGGTCCAAAATTTCATGTCTATGAGGATCATGTTGTTAGTATAGAATTTAGCCAATTTGGCTCTATCCTCAATTCTCACCTGCTGGAGAAAATTAATGAACCTCCTATAATCCCAAAATGATAGAGATCCATATTCCACCAATATTTTGATTTGGAATTGCGTCCGTTATTCCTTGAGGAAAATGGCATAGGATTTGTATGATTTCCTGCATTGGATGACATCCATGGAAAAACATTCCTTAGTGGACAGTTCTGCCTATTTTTCTTGTAGTTTCTTTCTCAACCTCTTGTTTTCTAACTGCAACTACTCCTTCATGAATGATTCCATTAGCCTTAATTAAACCAATTCCTTATCCATTTGTTGCACCTTTTCCTCCGTGAGGCCCACATCCTCTACTTTCTTCAATTTTTCAATTTTCATCCAGTGGTCAGTTTTTCCTCTCTTTTGTTCAAGCTCAAATAAGAAGGAAATTGAAAATTTTGCAGGTACAATTATCCCCCCCTCAATAGATTTATAATAAGATCCAATATCAATATATGGAGTGGGCTATTGGAGTCCTTGTTTGCCTTCTCCCTCATATTGAGTGGCAGCTATCCCTTACTATAAAACTTTTTATTCATCTTGTAGGAACTATATTCTTTCCTATAGAATTTATGTTCCTTCCTGTAGCAACTATGTTTTCTCCTACAACACCCCTATTTATGATTTGAGTTTCTTAGCTATGGATGTCCTAGTGGTTAGCATTGTCATGGGTGTCAAAGGTTGTTTACCCTTGGCTTTAGGGGAGGTGAGCTCATCAATTTTCCCTTCACCAAGTCCCAATTCTTTCTCTTTGTGGCTAGCTGATTCATCAATTTTGATTGGCACTATTGAGGGTGGTTGAGGCTTCCATTTCTTGATTTTGGTGCTCTTTCTTATTTTGAAGTATAAGGGGCCTACTTGGGTTTCCTTTTCTTGGGCTTGATAGATGTCCTATGTGTGGCCAAAGTAGCATCCAACTCTTTTTTTGTGTTTCCTGGTGAGAGGATTAGCTATTTCTTTTGCTTTCTCTTCTTTCTAGGCCTAAAAGGTTCTTCATGGGTGTCATTTTTCTTCTTTTTATTCTTTCCTTTCTTCTCTAGCTATTCCTCCAACCTCTTCTATCTTTCAATCAACTTTTTCTTCTTCCTCTCATATGTCTTCTTCTTCTTCTTCTTGCCTACCTCCAACACTATATTTTGGTGTCTCTTCTTGTTATGTTCTGGTGAGGGCTTATGTTTCAGTGAAGGCCTCCCTATCCATGTCCACAAAATAGGGCTCTTGAAATGGGTTAAGGAATTCATGAAAATGAGCCTAATTAGGTCATGATGGGCAATGTACTGGTGCTTCCCTTCCCTCACTCTTTGGCTCATTTTGATTATGGACTGAAGATGGAAATGTGGAACACTGAGCCTACCTGGAATCAGTAAATATTCTTGGACCCTCGGTTCATATAGTAGCCTAAATTGATATGCATACACAACACTTAACCTCCCTTCATAGGATATGTACTTAAGGATGCTATAGGCCACTTCATCCCAAGGATAGGGGAGGATTTCCCTTCTTACTCTATTTTTTTCTTCAACAGGATTCTCTTCAGGGAGGAAGAAGTGTTTCTTGGTTGTGATGGTTATTTTCCTATATTCTTTGCCCCATAAAACTCCTAAGGGTATGGTAGTAACTTTTCTTATGATATTTGCATTCAGGTGAATGGCAAGTCCGCTGACAACAATGGTGGCACTATCCCCTCCCTGAGAATGGAGGGCCATGGAAAATTCATGGGTTGCCTTAGCATCATACCCTTTCAATATTCCAAAGAACCCCACACACTAGTGGCTTAGGAAAATTTATGTAATAGGAGTATGTTAATGGATTATATTGGTGTATATGTGCTCTCTTTAATTAAAACCTTCCCCCATGGATCACATTGCTACCTTCTTAAGTTATTCCAAAGATATTGTTTTGAAGGGTTTTCCCCTGAGCGGTTTAGGGTGTCAATGTAGGGTATGGAGGTTGATTTCTCCTTTTATTAAGAGAGAGAGAATAAATATATCCACTACTTCAATAAAAATACCTTTGCTCCCACTTTGTTTTTCTTATGTAATGAAACAATTTTCCCAAAGAAATTTAACTCTACAGGGGTTTTCTATAGGACGCCTATAGCAGGCCGAATTCACTCAACAATTGCATGGGAAATGAAGAGAAAATATTTCAATTACCCCTCTTAGGATGATTTATTTATGTTTTTTGGGGTTTGGAGGGGTTTTCTCCTTATTTTGGGCCATTTTTCACCTCTTAGCATGATCATGTAGCACCTCCTTTGTAATCTTGTAGCAATTATGGTATTCCTACAGCAACTGTGCCTGATCTTGCAACACCTGCAAATAAACTCTATAGCTCCTATGTAGCAGCCTAGGTAACCCCTAGTAGTAGCTAGATCAACCTTTGGTGCCTTACTAATCTTCTCTAACACTTTTGGGAATGAGCATCGATACAACTGAAGTTGAGCCTCATATTTTTATTCCTTTTTGTGGTAGTGGGCTCAATGCACTTGGTGATTTCAACCCTACACATATTTATTTTTCTAGCCATTGTCCCCACTCCTCGAAATTATTACCCTCTCTACTACGACTTTTCCATATTGCATGGGTGGTTGAGTCGACTGCACTTTTTCTATTCGAAGGTGGCCATGTTTTTTCACCACCTCTAGCCCATAAAAAATATATCCTAGCCCATTGAAACATTTTTTTAACCACTATGCGCATAGGGGAAGTGGGGATGGGTGTCATATATGAGGCTACATGTGATGTCAAGTTGTTGTAAATGCATCCATACTATCGTTGAACCAGTGGTTAATCAACTACTCTCTGAAGGTGATATCTTGCATATTTTTTCATATGCACAAGTCCTCATTTGAAAAGAACAATTGATGATGCTTTTTATAGTTAGTTTACTGATGAAGTCTCTCTTTCATACAAGTTCTTCCAGTGTTCTATTTGCTTCTATTAGGGTGGGTTACTGACTTTACATTTGCCTCTTGAGGATGGCTTCTTGAAGCTTCATGGTTACTAAATCTTCATTTTGGAAGCTGAAACAATCCTTTCCCTCTCAGTTTGTTGGATGTGTGCAAGTTGCTATAGGATTGTTCTATTTCCTGTAATAGTCACACAACCCCTTTTAAAGCCTCATATTCCTTCATGATATGCATTCAGTGACTTTGATAAATCATGATGAGCCTAGGGATAGGAACAAGAGTTCTGATGGTCATTAAAACTTGTGAAGAAGGGGTGAAGGCAAAGTTTTGTTTTATGAACAAAGGTGGAATCTTGAGAAGTTGGTTAAATGGAGTGGGTGAGATGTGTAGGAGGTCTAATGAACCTATCCTAACATTTCCCAAAGGAAAACATGAGTATTGACCCCCCTTCCCTAAATATATCTCAATCTTGTAGAAATTTTGGTCAATCCTGTAGCAGTTCAGGACAATCCTATAGCATTATGGGATCAAGCCATAGTCGAGTATAGTTTCCTTCCTGATGATGAGGGGGTGTGGACAGATGGATGACATAATCGAGTAAACTTAGTGGGTAAGTTGGGAAATAGAGAAATGGGAGGTAGACTATGTTCATTCAATTGTTGTCCCTTTGACTGTCTGGAATCTTGCAAAATAAAAGTATTAGCAGAAATGATGTAAGAATTCCTTCACCTCTGTGTGCTTCCTCCCCTTTCCTTTTTCTCTTTATTTTCTTTTTCTTTTTTTCTTTTTTTGACATGAAAACTTCCTCTAAAGAATTTTTTAATCTGCATTCCTTCCCTAGGTGCCTCAAGGGAGGTTTTCACCGAGGGATCTTTCCATCTTAGTTTTCTCTTTTCTTGGCTCTCGGGTATCCTCATGGAGGTATTCAACCCTAGAGTTTTCCTTAGATGCCTCATGGAGGTTTTCACCTACGTTGTTTATTTTCCTTTTTTATTTATTTATTTTTTCTTTTGTTGATGAGGGGTTGGGTGAACTAAGGGCTATGAGACCCCCAATTACATTCAACTGCTTGCTTATTTAACTAGTAATATCCTATTTTTGCAAAGGCTTTTTGTATACCTTCAACCGTTAATCATTAACAAGTTACGGGATACATTCCTCATCAATTATTTTGATTTGGAAAGACCCATTTCATAACATTTTTCCAGTAGGTAAGGGCCCAACCACCTTTTCATCAATTTCCCTTTGAAATCCTTGAATCTTGAATCATACAAAAGGGTCGAATCGCCCCCAGAAGGATATCTCCCTGATGTAATTGTCATGCCAAACCATCCTTTGTATTTTTACTACCTTAGTGTGCATGAGAGCCTACAACCTAAGCTCATCGAAGCCATTGAGATGGAGCATCCTTTCCTATTGTGTTGCACTAAGGTCTAAGTGTAACTAAGCTACCATTGCTAAGATATTATATTCAGACTCAATGGACAGTAGGGAATTTTTTCCATAGAATAATTCAAATAGAGTAAATATAGTGGTGGTCTTCGAAGTGGTATTTTATGCCTAGGTGTCCTCTATAACTCTACCCAATACCTTTTGTTGCCACTAATAACCTTGCTCAAAATGTTCTCCAAGTATTGTTTGTGGCCACAACTTACCCATTTTCTTGAGAGTGATAAGCAGTGGAATTCATGTGCTTGATGTAGTGTTTCTCCATGAGGTCTTCAATCATATTTGACGTGAACTATGTCCCTTGATCAGTGACCAAATCCCTCATAAATACAAACTTGTATAAGATGTTATCCCACAAAAATTCAACCACTTTCCGCTTAGTTGTTGTCTTCACTATATTTGCTTCATCCCATTCACTCAAGTAATCAGTGAACACAATGATGTACTTCTTCTATCGTTATGGTGGAACAATACACCCAATGAAGTCCATGCCCCATTTCTGAAATGTTTGTAAAGTGACGTGAGGTTGTAGGGGAATTTCATCCTTGGGTGTAGGCTTTCCCATCCTCTTACATTGATCACACCTGGTGGTGTACCTTCTTGCCTCTTGATGTAGAGTGGGCTAGCAGTAACCAACTTGTAGAATTTTTAAGGTTGTCCTCTGAGCAGCAAAGTGGCCATGACAAGGTCCATCATGCCATGTTGAGAGGATGTCAAATACCTCCTCTTCCCTCACACATCTTCTCAAAATATGATTTGGCCCCAACTTGAATATAATTATCCCAACGCAAGTGAAATGGGAACTCTTTCGAACAATCTTTCTCTTCTCCTTGGAGGATAGATAAGGAGGGAACCTCTCGACAACCAAGTAATTTTCTATATCAATAGACCGAGGAGATAACACTTAGACGGGAAAGAGGTGTTCATCTGGAAGTTGATCATCTACCATCTCCTCATTTCCTACGGTCAAGGTTAGTCTTGACAAGGAATTTTCAACCACATTCTCTTTCCCTGGTTTTCCAACAATAGTTAAATAAAATTGTTTTAATAGTAACAACCATATAATGATTATGGGATTGACATCAGATTTTCACTAAGTAATTGATGGTTGCATGATCAGTGTGAAATTTTTTTGATATCCAGTGATATAGTTCCTAAACTTATTCAAGGAATGCATCACAACTAGGAATTCTTTCTCAATGTTTGTATGGTTAAGCTCAGCCATAGAAAGGTTCTTACTAATGAAATATATAACATAGGCAGTTTTTTTTCCACTTATCCTAAGCTTTCTCCTATAGCTTTGTCAGGTGAATCTTTGTGGATATGGAAAGGCAATGTCCAATTGGTGTTGGGTTGTTTTATATCTTTTCCATGACTAGCAGATGTAGTTAACTAGGGGTTTAGAAGCGGGGTGGAGGCCCCCCCTTCGTTGGCCGATTGCGTAGTGGGGGGAGTCATAGGGGGTTTGAGGGGTGCAGGTAACTCCACTCTATGGGGTCTAAGGCAACACCCCATAAAATTTTGGTTTTGGACCCTATGTTAGGTTGGGTAGACCTTCCTATGGTTTTGTGCATGACTTTCGCACATGATTTTCGACGCCATGGTTTTTGGTCCATGGTTTTGGATGTGATTTTTTTTCATTCATGGTATTGGATGCTTAGGCATGTATAAATATGTATTGTAACATTGAAAGGAACATAATAAAAAATGAAGTTGTTGGTACCGTTTTTGAGATCCCGGGGAAAATCTCTGTGTATATGTGTTTTATGTGTTATGCTCTTGCATTGTTTATCTTCTGTGTTTTAGAATTCATATGCAGGTAATTTTTGTATGGGGTTAAAACCTACATTTGGCATCGGAGTTGTTTTGGATTTAAGGGGATGCCTTTATTTCTGAGGGGTTTCGCTCTAGCTTGTGGTAAACCCTGTTCAGGGGGAGATCTATGCAATCGATTCTGGTGGTGAAAGAAGATGGCGAGTAGTGGAAAGATAGAGATCGAGAAATTTAATGGTCAGAGCTTTCAGTTTTAGAAACTTAAGATGGAGGATTTGTTGGTGGATAAAGATCAGTGGATCGCGGTACATCCGGGTACTAAACCAAGGGCAGTTTCCGATGAAGAATGGAAGAAGTTAGATTGTAAGGGAAATATCACAATACGATTGTGTGTCTTAGATTCAGTATTGTTGAATGTATCAGGGGAAGCTATGGCTAAGGCTTTGTGGGACAAGTTAGGGACTTGTACC
Source organism: Pinus taeda (assembly GCA_000404065.3). Lineage (NCBI taxonomy): Eukaryota > Viridiplantae > Streptophyta > Pinopsida > Pinales > Pinaceae > Pinus > Pinus taeda. The sequence goes on from APFE031227986.1 coordinate 123,012, forward strand.
AATCCAAGTCTATGGTGAATAAATTGTTCCTACAGAAAAAGTTGTATAACCTGAGGATGAAAGATGGAGACTCGGTGACAGAGCATCTGAATGCGTTTAATGCTGTGGTAGGTCAGTTATCATTTGTTGATATCAAAATTTCAGACGTAGATAAGTGCATTACTTTTTTGTGTTCTCTACTAGATTCATGGGATAGTCTAGTTATTGCAATAGGTAGCAATGTAATTGCATTGTAGTTTGAAAAAATAGTCTCATCCTTGCTAACAGAGGAGATGAGACGAAAAAATATGGAGAGCCATAATGGTGATTCCTTGTCTATATGAGGACAATCCCAGAATAGAAACAAAAATAACTCATTGAGTAGGAGATCTAAATCTAGAACGAGATCTAAATTTGCAGGAAAACCTATAAAGGCGGTGTTCTGGAAATGCAGAAAGGAAGGGCACTACAAAAGGGATTGTAAATCTAAAGCTCCTGACAAAGGAAAGGGATCTGATGATGCTCTTTCTGTAGAGGTGAAAACCACCTAATATGAAGGTGGGGATGTGTACTTGGCTTCTTCAAGTACACATGTAGATCACGAGGCATGGTTGATTGACTCAGGTGCATCTTCTCACTTCACTCCCCATAGAGAGTGGTTCTGTAAGTATGAGAAATACGATGGTGGTGATGTCTTCTTAGGGGATTATGGGAAGGCTAGAATCGTTGGTCACATAAATGTAAAGTTGAAGCTGCAAAATGGAAGGTTTAGAACACTTCTAGGTGTTCTGCATATTCTTGCATTGGCCAGAAATCTGATTTCTGTAAGCAAGCTGGATGATGCATGTGTAAAAACAGTGTTTGAGAAGGATACTTGGAAGATGCTTTGGGGAGAATTGGTATTGATGCGGGGAGTTCAAATTGGAACTCTATACAAGATGCAAGGTAGCATTTTTATTGATGGGTTCAACAGTTCTGTGGTTCCTAAAAGTGGAGCAGAAAATCTAGTGGTCTCTGGAGAGAAGACCATGATGTGGCATCAAAGGCTTGCACATATTGGAGAGAAGGACCATTGAATACTTCATGGTAAAGGTATGGTAGAAGTTATGAGTAATAGCTCTCTAGATTTTGATTTCTGTGAAAATTGTGTATATGGGAAACAAAATCAGGTGAGTTTCCCCTCTGGTGGTAAGAGGGCGAAATAGATATTAGAGCTTGTCCACAATGATGTGTTTGGATCTATGAAGGTTCCATCACTCGGTAAGTATGTGTACTATGTATCATTTATAGATGACTTCTCAAGGAATACATGGATATATTTCCTTAAGAAGAAATCTGAAGTCTTTGATAGGTTTAAACAATTTAAAGCTCTGGTCAAAAACCAGACAGAGAAGAAGATAAAGGTGCTGAGGACAGATAACAGTGGAGAGCTTTGTAGTAAGGAATTTGAAGAATTTTGTAAGAAGTGTGGTATAGCATGGTATGTTGGGATGTTATTACAGTTTTTTGAGCTTTGGAATTGCTGTATGGATTTTGGAATATGTGGTGGAGGTGGTCTCAAGGTTCATTCCCAAAGGCCTAGGAATCCCTTGACTAGTTTTAGAGGGATACATGGTAAAGCCTCATGGAGTAGTCTCAGTTTAGGGCCTAGTGATATTGGTTTGGGTTGTGGTAAAATCTGGGAGACAAGGAGACAGAAAATTCCTCGAGGATAGTGATGGATTTTAGATGGCATTCCAAATTCAACTCGATTGTAATCAGAGAACCAATTTTTCTATGATCACAGTTTGATGCAGGTCGAGGTGGTTTAACCTATGGATTCCCTTGGTTGTTCTTAGATTTGTTGTTCTATGAGATCCAACATTCATGTTTGGAATATGGCATGGGGGTGACCGGATGAAAGAGATATTTGGTTCAGCCATGTCTATGATCGGATGGTATGTGGAAGTCTCGAATTTGGTCGAATTTTCCTATGACTAATAAAAGCTAAGTTCTCTTACTTTTGCATTGATTTATATTTGGATTTAATGATTGTCACATCACTGATATTTATATGGTTTTATGTTGGTTATAAGCATGGTTGAATGACTGGTTTATATCATGGTTATTTCATATATTTACTTGTAACTATTAAATTGTTCTATGCAAGACCTAATTGATGATGTAGGAGTTAAATGGAGAAGGATGTGATCCTTATAGTTATCTTTCATAAGTTGCTTAAGCCATTTATGCTTTGTCCTGTACCCTAGATCTGTAGGTCGCATTGATGCCAAGTTTTTGATAGAATTTCAGTCCCAGTTGGGGATACCCAGGCGTAGTCCTGAGGGTTATTTTTTATTGATTAACATTGTTATCATGTTTTAAATGAATTATGGAAGTTACAAAAGTTTTGGGCAGAGGGAAGGATTCTAGGCTAGAAAAGTAGCTTAAATCTGGGGGTCACTAGCACAAAACTAACAATTTTGGTCCACAATCGCTGGCCGGTAGGGCCTGTGAGAGAGACTTTTGGTTTCTGATCCCTCGCTTTCTGATAGCATGAGAGCGACTATGGCATAACAACTACATACTAGCAGTGGGACCCAGGGACAAGATTTCTAAGTGGCTGACTTGTCTCCTGAGGGTCTTGTTGATGATGTTGGATGACTATATTTGATGTTCGGTCAATAACACTTCCTTAAGGTGACATAGGAAGTTGAATCTGATCATAGTAGCATCTCACCTCATGTTTACCCTGGTTGGCATGGCTACTTTAAGTAGACCTAGGAGGGGGTGTTATAGATTGCTATGAGAGCATGGTTGCGCTCTCTTTTGGTCATATACGGTGCTATAGTTATGGTCGAATATGTTGGTCATGGATGCATGTCAGTCGCATGTGTGGCTCTTACACTTGCGTTCCATGTGGTTGTTGCACTACATTATATTGATCATGGTAGTAGTAAGGTTATCATGAGGAACTTGACGTCGATTTTATGTAATGCATCGTCATGAGTATATGAATGGTTATACAATTATCTGAAGCTTGATTACATCCTTGTATGTTGGGCTAAATTCTTGGTTATTTGATTACATGCATCAGTCTTGTAGGTTGATTACTAGAATTGATCACTTATGCTCAACTACTTGTAGTTATATGTATGTGTGTTTGATTAGGCATTGCTTATGTAGGTCGACAGTTTCATGAGGAATTGTGTATACTGGAGTAATCATTATTTTCATGCATGAGGCCATAGCATGCATTTTTGATATGGTTTTGCATTGATGACTGGAGCCTAGCTAGTATCATGGTTATGCATTTATGCATTTATGCACTTATTGATATATGTCTATATGTTATTATGGTTATGTTGTACATGCATCACATTGATTTGATGATCTTGCAAACAAGGTATCATCCCCGAGTTATGCTAAGGTATGTTGATTTATGGTGATTTCATTTAGTTGACATGACATTCCTTGTAGGAAAGAGATGAAATGGCTAGCAAGGTGGTATACTACATAGAATATCCCTATGAATTAGATGGGCAACATGGTGTGGGGCACTTTTTGACTTGGTAGACACATTGAGAAGCTTGAAGGAAGGAATAAGGAGTTGCAAAGAAAAAAATGGCAAAATCATGTAGGCACAAGAGAAACAAATAGAGGTGAATGTAGTATTACTTTAGAGTTTTTTTTATTTGCAGTGATAGGGAACTCCTCGGATCAGCCACGAACATGAGGAAAAAACTAATGGGGCATATGGCAGTAGGTCTCATAGTAGACATAGGTCAGATAGATCTAACACTATCATAGAAGGCAGGATGTTGGACACTCCAGATAAGAGGGGTGACAAACATAGGTCTTAATATAGTTATGGTTTTGATAGATATAATGATCATCATCATTATCATCCATATAGAAGGAATGATAGGGGATACTTGTCGGATTATTTCAAGAAGGGAAAGGAACCTACCTTTGATGGAGAGATGAAGAAAGGGAAATATGTTTAGGCTTCATTTCTTGGCATGAAGAAATTATTTAGATTGCATGATTACTCAGAAAAATGAAAGCAATGATAGCCCTTTTTAGTCTCAAAGGTAATGCGGATATCTAGTGGGAAGACATGAGGGACATACATGAATTTGAAAGGCTTTTCAAGAAGAATACATGACATGTAGTAGGCTAGAGGTGGTTTTAGGGAACCATTGTAGTGTTGGACATGTGGTAAGGATCATCGCAAGAGGGATTTGACGTAGTATCAGGCTAGTGGTAGACCCCATATCTATAGTGCTCATGAGGTGTATATAGTTGATGATGTTGGTCATAATAGTCCTCAGATTTATGCAGTTGTGGACAACAAGCAGTCAAAACATCAGGCATCTACTGCTGAGATGGAAAGTAAGCTTTGTGATCAAGTTTTTTCTATTTTGATTGATCATGGATCTAACTATAGTTATATTAATCATAACCTGGTGGATAAGTTTGGTTTGAGAAAAAAGGTTCATTCAGAATCTTGGTTGGTAATTTTGGCTACAGGTACAAAGAATTGAGTTCACCATTGGGTAAGAGCTTATGCATTTAAGTTAAATGGTATGCCTATAGAAGCTCATTTGAAATTATTTCCATTGGGATCGTATAGTATGCTTTTCGGTATGGATTAGTTATACCTTCAAAAAACCAAAGTGGATTGCTTCGATAAGGGCATTGAGTGTGTGGATGATAGTGGGGAAAAGAGGACCTTGCAAGGAAAGTAACATCCTACATCAGTGAGGATTGTTACCACTATCCATGCTAAGCATAGTTGCAGAAAAGGCTGTGTGAGGTTTGCAGTACACATTTCCAGTGACAAGGGTAAGGAGGTTGAGGATGTAGAGGTGTTAAGTAGGGACCCATTTTTGTAGTAGTTTTAGGATGTATTCCTTGAGGACATTATGGAGTTGCCACCTCATAGAGAGTTAGACTTTTCTATTGAGTTAGTGCCAGGGGAAACTCCAACATCGAAAGAACCTTACATGATGAGCACACCTGAGTTGGTAGAGTTGAAGTTGCAACTAAAGGAAATGTTGGACACATGATACATCAGACCCAGTGTATCACCTTGGGGCACAATAGTGTTGTTCGTAAATAAGAAATATGGTACTCTTATATTACACATTGATTATAGGAAGTTGAATAAGGTAACACTCAAGAACATGCACCCTTTGCCGGGGATTGATTATTTGTTTGATTAGCTAAACGGAGAAACAATTTTCTCTAAGATTGACTTGAGATCGGGATACCATTTGGTACACGTCAAGGAAGAGGATATCTTCAATACTACATTCAAGACGAGGTATGGGCATTATTAGTTTGTTGTTGTTCCATTTGATTTGACTAATGCTCCAAGTACATTCATGTGTTTGGTGAATAGTGTGTTGCATCCTTATTTGGACAAGTTTTTTATTGCATTCATTGATGACATACTAGTATATTCTAGGAATGAGGAAGAACATGATGAACATTTAGCAGCAGTGTTGAGATTACTAAGAGGGAATCAATTTTATGCTAAGCTTATTAAGTGCAAATTATTTCAAACTGAGGTACAATACTTGGGACTTGTTTTCTCCAAAGAAGGCATACTAGTAGATAGATAAAAGATGAGGGCCATCATGGAATGGGTAGCTCCTAAGAATGTATATGAGGTGAGATCATCCATGGGATTGGCGAGTTATTATAGGAGGTTCATTAGGAACTTTTCACACATTGCATATCCTATCACATCATTGTAGTAGAACGCTAAGAAGTTTGAACAGATGGGGGAATGTGAAGATAGTTTTGAGCAACTTAAGAAGTTGTTGACACATGCACTAGTGCTAAAGATTATGGATCTAGACAAGGAGTTTGTAGTGTGTACAAATTCTTGCAAGAGGGGACTTGGTGGAGTTCTCATGCAAGAAGGACAGGCAGTGTGCTATGAGTCATGGAAATTGAATGAGCATAAGCAGAACTATCCAACACATGATCTTGAGCTAGTATCAATTATAAATGCATTGAAGATGCAGAGACGTTATATTCTGGGTAGGATGTTTACATTGATGAGCGATCACAGTGGGATGAGCTATTTTTTTGACCATATGAATATAAATGCCAGAAAGGCTAGATGGTTGTCTACCGTTAGTAAGTTTGACTTCGAAATAAGATACATCAAAGGGAAGGAGAACCGGGTTGCAAATTCTCTTAGTATGAAGGTAAAGGTCAATGATATAGGAGTTATAAGTTCCTATCGGATATAGTTACAAGATAGGATTTTGCAGGCAAGATAGCAAGATGACAAATACATGGAGATCGTGCACATATCACAAGAGAGTATAGGCATAGGTATAGGTTTAGGTGTAGTTACATGTGTAGGAACAGGTACAGGGGATCAAGATGCATACTATCATCTCACGGCAGATGGCTTGGTGAGGCTTCAAGACAAGATCTATGTGCCGAATTGTGATTAGCTCTAGAAGCTTATCCTGAGCGAGTTTCATGTGAAACCGTATTTCTGTCATCCAAGATAACATAAGACATTGATAGTGGTGAATACGTTTTACTCTTGGCCGAATCTGAAGAAGGAAGTGGTAGAGTTCGTGGCTAGATGTTTAGACTTTCAGCAGGTAAAGTCAAAATGCAAGAATCTAGATGGTCTACTACATATTATTACAATTTTGGAATGGAAATGTGAGGTAATTTCCATGGATTTCATCACAAGTCTTGCGAGGACAGTGAGGTAGCATGATTTTATTATGGTCCTTGTTGACAAGATGATCAAGGTAGCTCACTTCATTCTCATGAAGACTACATAATCAGCCAGTGAGGTAGCACATGTATTCATCAGATAAATAGTGAGACTACATGGTGTTCCAAAGAAGTTTGTGTTTGAGAGGGTGTAAAGTTCACTTCCAATTTTTGGAAGGAGCTATTTACAGGTTTTAGTATACAATTGGCCCTCAGTACAACTTATCATCCGCAGACAGATGGTGAGATACAGAGGTTCAATATGATCTTGGAAGATACGATAAGGATGTATGTGATACACCAACAGGAAATGGGAGGAGTATCTTCCATTGGTTGAGTTCACATAAAATAATGGTTATTAGGAATCCTTAAGTATGATTAATTTTGAGGCACTGTATGGACATAGTTGTAACACTCTCATCCGTTGGAGTAATCCACTCAAAAAGGTACTTACTGGACCAGACATGTTTATAGACATGAAGCAAGAAAATGTAGGTTATAAAGAAGAATCTAAGGGAATACCATGATAGACAAAAGAGTTATGCAGATCAACATAGGGTGTTCAATGTGTTTCATGTTGGGGACCATGTGTATTTGTATATCAAGCGCAAGAAAAGTTCTTTGAGGATTGGTTCATGTGCCAAGTTGGTACCACAGTATTGCAGGACATTCGAGATCATTGAGAGGATTGGACCAGTGGAATATCAACTTGTATTGCCTCCAACAGTGAAAGTCAACGTTTTTTTCAATATTTCATTTCTTAAGAAGTACAAAAATGATTCTTATCATGTTATCAATTGGTATGTATTTTTGGTGGAGCAAGAAGGAGAGCTCTAGCCGAAGCCTTAGTGCATATTGCAATGGAAGCATCTCATGCTTAGGAATAGAGCCATAGAGAAAGTTAAAGTGTAATGGAAGAACTTTGGGCCTAAAGAAGCTACATGGGAGATGGCAGATCAGATGCGGGCCCTATATCCTTCATTGTTTGCCGGTTGAGGCGAACAAATTTTGGTTTTATGTTGGCTTATGTTTGGTATATGTTTTGTTGATGTTTTGATATTTGTATATGTATATGTATATGGATGTAAATACTACCGTGAGTTAAAGTTGTAAAGTTGCAATAAGGCATACCATTATTATCATGTCATGTTGTCATGATTTTTTGCTTTTGAGTAGGTTCTTCATTGTAAATAGTGCAACGAGTTAAGTTATAAAACTCCACAGGTGGTATCTTTTCTTTTCAACAGTTTTGTTGAAAATTTCATGTAATAAAAGTTAATAAAGGAAAAATAAGACCATGGTTAAGGGACACTTTTTCCAAGCTAAATGTTGGGCAAAGATATGCTAGTGGACATCACTGGATGTGTGTTTTAGCTATGGAAAATTGGCAAAGGCCAAGGAAAAGGCATTAAAAGGTAAAACAGAATTTTTGGCACATTTATTTATGTAAATAAAGGAAAATAGGAGAAAATTAAGGTGAAAGGTCACAGGTTGCATGTGAGGAGGAAATTGAAGGAAAATAATGGAAAGTAAAGAAAATAGAGGCCTCATTCATAAAAAGGATTTTGAGGATCAGTTGGTAACCTTTTGTTAGTTCAAGATTGGAGATATCTCATTATTATGTCTCTCACTCTCTCACTCTTGGTCACTTAGAGTTTTCTTGGAGCACTCTAGTTTGGAGCAAAGGGAAGGGAAATCAAGTAAAGGAAAGCAAGACTCAAGCAACTTTGGCGGGAATACTTGAAGGTAACAATTTGCATGTGTGATTTCCTAGTTGGTTTGGACATGTATGGATTTACATGTTGGTGTATGGTTCTCCTGTTCTCGATGTCATGGTTTTTCCGGGTTATGACGGTGGATTTAAGTCTAGCCTAGCCTTTTTCCATATTCCATGGTATGTTGGGATATTATTTTAGTTTTTTGAGCTTTGGAATCTCCAGACGGATTTTGGAAGCCAGGGCGGAGGTGGTCTCAAGGTTAATTCCCAAAGGTCTAGGAATCCCTTAACCGATTTTGGTAGGATACACAGTAAAGCCTGAGGGAGTGGTCTTGGTTTAGGGCCTAGTGATCCGATTTTGGATTGGCATAAAACATGAGAGACAAGGAGACAAAAAATTCATCAATGATAGTGATGAATTCTGAATGGCATTCCAAGTTCAATTCGGTGGTAATTAGAGCACCAGTTTTGGTGTGATCACAGTTTTATGAGGGTGGAAGTGGGTTAACCTATGGATTCCCTTGTTTTTTCTTGGATCGTTTTTTCTATGAGATCCCACATTCATGCATAGAATATGGCATGGGGATGAGTAGTTGAAAGAGATATTTGTTTCAACCATGTCCATGGTTAGGTGGTAGGTGGAAGTCCCAAACCTGGTCAATTTTTCCTATGACTAATAAAAGATAAGTCCTCTTACTTTTGCATTGATTTATATGTGAATTCAATGGCTATCATATCTCTAACATTTATATGGTTTTATGCTAGTTATAAGCATCGTTGAATGATTGGCTTATGTCATGGTTATTTCATATATTTACTTGTAGCTATTAAATGCATGGATGAAAGACCTAATTCATGATGTAGTTCAATGGAGAAGGAGGTGATCCTCTTGGTTATGTTTCATAAATTGTTTTAGTTGTTTATGCTCTCTCTTGTATCCTAGACCTATAGGTTGCATTGATGCCAAGTGTATGACAGAATGTCAGTCACAGTTAAGGATGCTCAGGCCTAGTCCCAAGGGTGATTTTTGATTGATCAACATTGTTATCATGTTTTTAATGAATTCTAGAAGTTACAACAAGTTTTAGGCAGAGGCTAGGATTCTAGGCTAGAAAAGGGCTTTAAATATGAGGGTCGTTGGAACATAAATAACAATTTTGGTCCACGGTCACTAGCAGACATGCTTGTGAGAGAGAATTTTTGTTTCTGGTCACTCCCTTGGCCATTGCATGAGAATGACTATGGCCTAAGAGTTGTAAAATAGAAATGGGACCCAGGGACAAGCTGTCTGAATGGATGACTTGTCTGCTAAGGGTTCTCTTTATGATGTTGGATGATATTATGTGATTTTCTATCGTTTCCACTTCTTTAATATGACATAGAAGGTCGAATCTGATCATAGTAGCATCTCTCCTCATGTTTACCCCAGTTTACATAGTTATTTTAGGTAGAATTGGGAGGGGGTTTTACAACTTATAGCCTCCATCCTTGGGAAGGCTTACCCGATTGAGTAGGTTTTGGTGGATATGGTTAGAAATGGGGGTTGATAGACTAAGGAGGATAATGTGGAGTATAGGGCCAAGGAGAGGGAATGGACCATGATGGATGAGTTGAAGGGTACCGAGGTTCGAAAGGTGCATTCTGATTTGGACTCTAAGGAGGATATTGTGAACCTTTCATGACTTGTTGATAGGACCTATGGCCTTTGGGCCTCCTCTAGTTGATGAGGCAGGTTTTCTCCAAACCATTTTTTCCCCCTGATATACAATTTTTAGGCCTGGAAAAGTGGGAAACTTTTTTGTTGCATGCATTAGAGGAAATTTTAGCCTAAAAGTGCCCATAAAATTTTCATGTAGTTTCTGTTTCATAATATGTAGACCAATCAAAATCCTTTAAATTTAAAAAGAGGCACTTGTAAATATTTTGGAGGGAAAAGAATAAAAAATGTTTCGTAATTGTATTTTTTGCTTATCTCCTTATAGGTTTACTTAATTTTTAAGTGCAAAAAATTGTTAGATGTGGAATATTTAATTAACATCCAATGAGTACCCCTTATGTATACTTTTGACAGGACCCACATTGATAACAATTGAAGTTACATTAAAAAAGTGTGGACAACATGATTTTTTAATGTATCTTCAATTTCTATCAATGTGGGTATTTTTAAATGTATGCATAATGGGTATGTATTGGATGTGGAATTTAATTCCACATCTAATGACTGTCTACACTTGAAATTTGAGTAAAACGATAAGAAGATAAGCCAAAATACAATTAAAATGTAGTTTTCTTCTTCTCCCTCCAAACTTCATAACTCTTATTTCAGTATTTTCACTACTATTTATTATTTTTCCTTAGGAGGTCACTTTTAGGCTGAAATTTCCTCTAATGTTTTTCCCCATAGATAGAGTGGGCTTCTATGGTGTTCAATGGGCATTCATTTTTTGGATTCCTCTTATTTCATATAGGGAAAAGGATAGTCAGTGCCCTTTCTGCTTCCTCTTGCTTTCTTTTTATATGCATAATGTCCATCCATAGGGAAAAAGTATGCAACATTTCACTCTTGACATCTTCCAACATGCTCCCTATCTCATGTTTGATTGTTGAGGTTGAGGAAGAGGAGTTAGTCAAGCTTTGACGAGACCTTCCTTTTTTTCTAGTAGTCCTAGAATGGATTTTGAAAATTGTCTTGATGTCATCATAGGTGAGTTGGTTTTGGCTTAATGGTTGCTAACCCAGGTTCATAGTTAAGTTTGCCAAACAAATCCCTACACTACTGGCCCTTCGACATCAATTCGTGAAGCACGAACTGAAGTCTCACCAGAAGTAGTATGCGGGGGATGATGGAACCAAGTTTTTGCACCCAAATATGGTTATGATGTCATTTTATGCCCTAAAATTGCATTCACATAGATCAATAAGCCCTTGAGGCTTATCAATATAACTTCCTCTTACCAGCCTCTAGACCTTTGTGAAGGTCTATGACCATCTTTTGCAGACCCTAAACAAGCGAATCAACCACTTACACACCTTTGTAATTACTCCTACATATGTTATTACCCAGATCGGCTTAAGTATGTGATAACTTTAGCATGCCTAATATATTCTTCGCATAAACATATAATATTATTTGTGTTCATATAACAATGTAAACCATGTAGAATCACACATCAATACAGTATTAAATCATAAACCCAATATTCATCATAACATAAACGCATTCATTCATAACATAAGTAAATAGAAAAAACACAAATATTTTCATAATAATCTCTTTATTGATGCTTCATATTTTCTTATAGACTCAAGACTACCCTGTGCACTCAGCTATAGGGGGCCGCACATAGCTGCAGACTCTACTCTAGGCCTCTATGCACACAGCTACAGAGCCTCTCTTCTACTCTATGGCTCTTCACTTTTTACTTCTAATGACCCACCTTCATTCTTTGCTCATCTCTGAACTTAATTCTATCTCTTAGACCCCCTAAGACTCTCCTTTTTATACAATCCCATGGTCCACAGACCATGGGTAGGTCTATACAAGCCGACACAACATACATCAAAGAATGGAAAATCTCTTTATGACACTTATTATCTACGCACTCCATGACCATAACTTGTAGAGGCTTTAAGCTTTATATCACAAAAACTTGGACTTTTTGTTCCAAAACTTGGGCTTTTGTCCCAAAATTAACCATAGGGGACCCTATCCCAATAGTCCTCCAACAAAAATATCGTGACTCGCCCCGAGTCACTCTGTTGGCATGGAGATCTTAGTGTGGAGACCTCCCAGCTCGTCTTAGCCATTTTCTCACTGTCAAATCATGAACAGTGACAGTAACTGTCACTTTTTGGCTATGTTGTGCGGTCACTCAACCTATAGCATAGCTCCCTTCGCACGTCTGCTGACACTATGCCACCCTTCTATTTCGCACAGGCCCCTCATCACACAACTCTACAACATGGGCAGTGTAGTTTATAGTCTCGTGCCTCCTTGTAGCTGGCTAGAGCACTAAGACTATGCTACCATCATATAGTCATCTAGACGGATCCTCAATGTATGGATTCAATCGACTGCCATTTACCTTTCCAGGAAATGGATCTCCATTCAATTTCACAATCTAAACTACCCCACCATCGGTAATCTCCTCGATCACATATGGCCCCAACCAATGCATATGAAATTTTCCTAGAAATTTATCAAACTTGTTGTCATATAACAAAACTAAATTGTTTACCTTGAAGGTGTACAGTTTGATGTGTTGATCATCCCATGTCTTTTCGTTCTCCTTCTAAACTTGTTGATAGAATCTGGCTAAGAATTTATCTTCCTCCAACTCTGTCAGTTGCATGAGCCTCTCTTCTAACGCTCAGTGATCTACCATACCTATGAATGTCGCTATGTGTAGACTAGGCACAATATATTCCATCGGCATCACTACTTTTACGCCATAGACCAACCTAAACGGTGTCTGTCCATTCATCTTTTTACAAGTAGTTCTACAATCCCATGACACCGCTGGTACATGCACATCCCAATCATTCATCTGCACATTGCAAACCTTTGTCAGTGCATTCTCCAATATCTTATTAAATTCTTCCATCATCCCATTATCTTGAGGATGATACGACATTCTCTTCTGATGATAAACTTGGAACTCTTCCGTCAACGCATTGACCGTTTCATTAAGGAAGTGCATACCATGATCACTCATCAAAATCTTCGGGCAAACGAACCTAGTCAACACATATTCCAATAGGAACTACATTTATTTTTCCCCTATACAATCCTTTACAAGTTGCGCCTCTGCCTATTTGGTCAAATACTTAGTCGCGGTGATGATATACCGCGCACCCATCTTCTTTCTTGGAAGCTAAATCAACCCTACAAAATCAATTGCCCACTCTTCGAATGGCTGCAATGATACTTGTGGATTCAGAGGTAGTACATCACTCCATGATGGCCATCCCGTCCTTTGATATGTATCGCACACTCCGGAAAATTTTAAGAATGGAAAATTATCTTGAAGTTTCAAACATTGGCTATTCTCACTAATCCGTAATATACAAACTATTAAATATTTGTTTATATATTTGTAAAATATTAAAATTTATAATTAATTTATATATAGTCTCTATATAATGCTGGTAATTTTAAAGGTAAAAGAATTTTATTTTGTAACATTTGGGCGAAACATTTTTTGGAAAAAATGGAAATTGGCGAATCTTTTTTTTGCAAAAATCATGGAAAATTAGCCCACCTGCGAATATTAGCCCATGAAATTTTCCATTTCATACACCCTAAAATATGCTTTCGAATCCTTATGCAATGTTGGCCACCACAACCTAGCGTGTAAAATCTTCTGCGCTGTTACTTTTTCTGCATAATGGCCTCCTACAATTCCTACATGAGCTTCCACTAAGATACTGCTTCATTCAAAATCAGGCACATATCAGCGCAGTATCTTGTCTGACACCATTTTATACAAATGAACTGCAACCACACAAAACTTTTCCACGCACACCACTAATTCCTTCTTCTATTGACTAGCGTATCCCTTTCGAGTCATTCCCATAGTCAGGAAGTGGATGATGTCTACAAAATAATTTTGGGCCACACACACCACAAAGAGTTACGCGTCAAGTAGTCCTTCCTCCAAATTAGTGGGCTCCTCACCTGTTTCAATGCACGACAGATGATTCGGTCCTATATTCATTCACCGTGGCTTCACAATGACTTTGAAATCATACTCCTGAAACAAAAACAAGCATCTGCATATTCCCCCCCCCCCCCTCCCAACACAAGTTTTTTGACCAGGTACTTTAATGCAGAATGGTTTGTGTACATATTAAAGTGTCTGCCTAGCAAGTAGTGCTTGAACTTCTAGAATTGGTACACCATAGCCAACCCTTCATGCCCCATCATCGAATATTTCTTTTCATCCCTAGATGGCTTCCTGCTTGCAAATGCTATCGGGTGATCCATTTCTCCTTCACTAGCCCATGTCAGTATTGCTTCTAGCGTAATACATGATGCATGCACATGAAATTCCTTCTCCCAATCTGGGAAGACTAGCATCGGCGCGCTCTGACCATCTTTTTCTTTAACACATCCAGGCTCCATTGACATTCATAATTCCAATAGAATGTAGCATATTTTTTCAACAATTTCTCCATTGGTGCTATAATCTGAGTATTACTCTTGATGAACTTTCAGTAATAACTAGTATGACCTAGTGTTGCATGCAACTCTTAAACACTTCTTAGCACATCCAAATTAATTTTAACCACAATCGTAGCTAGGTCCACCAGTAATCCTTGTCTGCACACTACATGACCCAACAAGATTCCAAAAGGGATGCAAAATAAACACTTCTTCAAGTTTAGCACGATCTGATACCTCCTGCACATATCCAACATCAAGCGCAGACTAGCTACATGGAGTTTGACTAGTCCAAACACCGTTAAATCATCAAAGTATACCTCCAAAAACTTGTGAATGAACGCTTTGAATGTTACAATGACTATGTGCGAAAATATTGCAACACATTCTTTGGTCCGAAAAGAATTACAGTATACTGAAAGCATCCCCACTTGGTCGCGAAGGTAGACTTACTCCTGTATTTCAGTGTGATCTTCATCTGATGGTACCCCGAGAACCCATCAGTGAATGAATATTCTTCCTGTCCTCCTACATTATCCATCACTTCGTCGGTGAACAGAGTTAGAAAAGGATCATGCACACAAGCGTCATTCAACTTCCTGAGATCTATGCATATCCTTATTTCATCCTCTTGCTTCTTTTCTTGAACAACCATACGACTTAACCAGTCGGACTCCTCCATTGGCTTAATGATTCTTACTGCCAACATTTCGTCCAACTCCAAGTGGATCTTTTCCTTGTACTTAGGATTAAGGTGATATGGTCTCTGCTTCAAAGGATTCGCATCTCGATTCAATGTTATCTTCATCACTCCTAAATTGCCTATTATCCCTTTCAAGTCTGAAAATTTTGTAGGGAACAAATCATGGTACTCGACGAGAAACTCCACGACTTTATCCACCATAACATCATCCAAATAGTCTCCTACCTTCGCAAACTTTGGCTTCGCCTCTATTCCAATTTTCACTTGTCTCGTTTTCAGTGGTGTGATGATATCGAGATTCTCTATCTGCGGCCCCTCAATTGTGCGGTGACCTTCTGTCTCTGGGATATTAATGTTCCTTAGATCCTCCTCTTCTTCTTTAGCAGTCACATTGTAGCACTCCAATGTATGGCACAGCTGGGTGGTCCAATATAGTTGAATCAAATCTAAGGGATCCAAGGGATTTTGAAGATTGTTGCTTTGACCTCCTGCAGCGATTCATCAATGCACTTGAATCCATCTTCAAAGCTGAATGTCATTAAGAATCCTTGTCTCCAAATATCACATTCGTCTGTGCCATGGCAGAACTCTGTTTCAAAGTACCAATTCATTGGTATTACGTCTAAGGTGTGATAGAACAAATTCACCCACTCTGGTTGTGTTCTCCTCCATAAGCATCAGTCCATTTTGCTAAGTGGTCATGCAAATCACTCCTTCCATCATATTCCTCCATCAATCGCACCTTTGGATGACCAAACTGTACCCTCATTACTCTTTTGTATTCACGCCATCCATCGAAATTGTCTTTATGTGTACCCTACCATCTTACAGGCATAGCACACAACACTAACTACAAGGATTGGAAGCGATGCTTCTCTGGCACTTCCCTTTCAAATGCATCCATAAATTTATCAACATCAGTTAAACCATCATAATAAGGTAGACTTCTTACCTCCAATGATACAAAGCACAACAATTTATTCATCATGTTATAGCATAGCGTAGACACATCGTGCAATCTATTCTGCCAGTGTTCCAATTCCTCATTTGAATTTGATGTGCATGAGCTTTCACGATCCCATGCAATATGTCCATCTGTTTTTAGATTCACTTGATCTTGTGCCATTATCTTATAAATTTGGTCCAAATCACCATGACTTTCATAATCACGAATCGTTTTAGTATAGCATGGTCCTTCTGAAGGGTCCAAAGGTAGTATTATGTGGAGCGATTTTCTTTCAAATGACATCACCCGCTTCTTCAAGTTGATCACCCCATTCATGTTGATGGCCCAATCAATCCCAAGGAGCTCGGGGTATGGATTTTTGTCATCGACAATCTCTGTTAGTTCGAAATCCACCAATGCGCTCACACCTTCAATATCTACTATTACTCCTTGCAATCGTCCCATGCGGATAATCTTTTGCTGATTCACCATCCTCAATTGAATAGGAGACCACTGCAATGTAGGTCTCCCAATTTTCTCCCATATTTGTTTTGGAAAAAAATTCGCATCTGACCCAAGATCCACAATAACTTGGTCCATTTCATACTATGCTATTTCCACGGTGAGTCTCATCTCATGCCCTGTTCTTTCCTTATGCTTACCAATTTTCTTGACCACACGTGGTTCCTTAGGATCATTACCAGCACATTTATTGATCAACTCTTGTAATCCTTTTATGGCCTTGCTAATCTGTAGCAACCTCATACAGGTCTCCAAAAAGGTAGTAAGCATGGATGGGTCCATTTCTTCATACTTCTTATCCTAACTTCCTGAGGTAGAAAACTCATCGAATCTTTTCTTTGCTTTCATGAAGGTCTCTTTTGTGTGTTCTAGATAAAAGCCAACCTCCTTCTCTAGAGCTTTGTGGACCCATGCACCTTCTACAAACTACTTTCCATTATCTTTCCCAGTTGTCATTCCACTTCATAGCACAATATTCACATTATATCCTCTTCACAGGGTTCAACCTTCATCATCTGCAGGTTTTGGGTAGGTTGGTGAGGCTGTGTCCCCTTTTCACACATCTTAACTATTAATACAAGGAAGTCTACTATCGCGTGGTCAAACTGAGTACAATATCGGCATGACAAGCACGTTGGGTTTGTACATTCTCATGCGTAGTGTCCTAGCCCCATATAATTATAGCAAATAACTTGCCCCCAACCTCTCACAGGTCCTCCTCTGCCTCAGCCTCGTATGTGCCCCTGATATCCTCCTCGCGCTCCCCCAACACCTTGATTTGGAGGCCGATTTTTTGTCTGCATTGGATACATGGAAGTTCTCTCCATCATTAACTCATAACTATGACATTTCCACTCTCATGACCTATTGATTTGCAGAAGTTGCAAAAGAGTTATTGCAGTGTCTGTAAACATTTTGGTAGCAAGTGGCAATTATCTATTGCATGTTTTCCAGCTACCTAACAGAGAGCACACCACAACGTGGACCGTATACTTGGCCCTTCTTGAGCTTCTAGCCTCAGAGGCATCGACCCTTCTCCTACAACATAATTCACGAAGACAGGGCAATGATCTTTATCGTGCCCTTGATTCTTACATTTGAAGCACCAAACTTCTTCATGCACTTCTGGCCGAGCCGCTCCATCCTTCTTCAGACTTTGGAATTCTAGGGAAGGGTTTTCCAACTCCACGTGAATCTGCTGAACTTCCAAAGCATCATCTTGAATTGGTGTCTCGTTCAATCTCATTGCAATTCCCATGGCCTCTACCTGGGTCCCAATATTTTGTTGTGATAAAGAAAGCCTTGGATGAGGTAAGAGAGAAGCCACAAACCATTCGTGGTGCTGCCCATACATAAGATTCATGCTAGCTTCGTGGATATTACCCATTAATATCTAACCTAGCTCCCAGGGTGTATCGACAGGCTTCATCGTGATCTATTTGGATCCAACAATTGATTGCACTTTAGACTTGGGTCTTCTGAATTCCATATTGACCATAGTCTAAATGTCTGCCAATGCAGCTATCAGGTTATCAATGCAGTACTTAATGCACCACTTTAGCGCACACTCTTTTAAAGTTGTAACCAACGTTGCTTTATTCATCTAATCATATGTAATTCCCTGGGCTTCCCACACAGCCTTCATGCCGAACCAAAATTGGTCGAGGTCCTCATTTCCTAAGCCCTTGAAAACGACAAACTTCACTGTATTTGCCATATTGAATAGTGATGGAGGTCGTGGTGGTGTGGGCGAAGGTGTAAGCAGGGAGGTGAAGATGGAGGTGGTGTGGGTAGATGGGGTATTCACGGGAACCCTCGCCTTATTAACTAGACAACGCTCTACAGAGTAGCCTATGCTTCTTCTTCGTCATCACTCAGAGGAGGCTCAATCAATGGGCTATATTCAGGTCTTTTTCCCCTTCAATCCTTAAATAACTTTCCACTTCGTGTAGCTGCAAACATCAAGGTAACTTCATAACCCACTTTTCACACAATAGCATTTTAATCCAAGTATTCAAATATCTTAAATACTTACCTCGTCATCCCTTGAAGAAGCGTCACTCTGCTTCACTGTAGCTAACTGAGGTATCAACCACGAACTCTGTCACAGCCCCTCCGAGGATATAATTAAGCCAGTGATTGAGAGTGCGTGTGATCATATCTTCAGAGACTTCCAATCTTCACACTAACTCTAGGGTCCACACTATTGGACTATCAAGCCTCCACCTTCCCTGGTCGCCTACCAATTTAGTGATCCACTTGTATAATTCATTCGAGAAGGAGCATAAGAAAATTTCTTGTATCTATGTGTACAGATACCTATCCAACCACTATGCTTTTGTCAATCGCAAGTTCCTATTCTCTTGCGCCACAAATTCGTGGATCTTTCTATCCAGCCAATCCTCAATTTCCTTCTTAGTTGGATTCCAATGATGCGACATCACACATCCCTTTATGTAGATCCCAGTCCCAAAAACAGAACCATTTGCTAGCTTAGTGAGCCCTGACCCAAGTTTAGAGTTAATTTTGCCAAACAAATCACTACACTACTGGCCCTTTTGGCATCAATCTGCAGAGTGTAGACTGAAGTCTCACCTGAAGTAGTATGGGGGGATGCTGGAACCAAGTTCCCACACACAGAGATGGTTATGATGTCATTTTATGCCCTAAATGTGCCTTCACATAGATCGATAAGCCCTTGAGGCTTATCAATATAAATTCATCTTACTAGTGTCAAGACCTCCGCGAAGGTCTACGACAGTCTTTCATGGACCCTAAATAGGAAAATCAACCACTTACGTGCCTCTGTAATTACTCCTACATCTGTTATTACCCAGATCAGTTTAAGTGTCTAATATCTTTAGCATTCCTTATGACATTCTTCACATAAACAGATATTATTACTTGCGTTCATTTAACAATGTAAACCATGCAGAATCGCGCATCAATATAGTATTAAATCATAAACATGATATTCATCATAACATAAACGCATTCATTCATAATAGAAGTAAATATGAAAAACATAGATATTTCAAGAATAATCTCTTTATTGATGCTTCAGATTTTCTTACAGGCTCAAGACTACCCTGAGCACTCAGCTGCAGGGGTCCGTGCACACAGCTTCAGACTCTACTCTAGGCCTCTGCGCACATAGCTACATAACCTATCTTCTACTCTAAGACTCTTTTCTGTTCACTTCTAATGACCCATTACATTCATTCTTCACTCATCTCTGAACGAAATTCTATCTCTTAGACTTCCTAAGACTCTCATTTTTATACAATCCCATGGTCCGCGGACCATGGGTAGGTCTATACAAGCTAATACAACTTACATAAAATAAGGGAAAATCCCTTTATGACACTTACTATCTACATGCTCTACGACCATAACTTGCGCATACTTTACACTTTATATCACAAAAACTTGGGCTTTCTGCCCCAAAACTTAGGCTTTTGTCCCAAAATTGACAACAATGGACCCTATCCCAATAGTTGGTAAATGCATTCTCCACATAGGATATTGAGAGTATCCATTAGATCCTACCAGATCCCTTGGAGAAGCACTAGCTTGAGTGACACAAGGTCAAAGGTATAGTAAGCCCTCCTATTGTTGAGTTGGAATCTTTCATCTTAGTTCTCTAAGTATTCATCTGGACCTAGGGTAATCCTAAATATATCCTCTTTTGTCTCTTTAGACCTATCGTAATCCCTATACTTTTCATTAAAGTCTTGCTGCATTTGTGCGCAGGAAGTGATGTTACCTCTAGGTAAGCCCATAAACTAGTGTAAGGATGCATCTTTTAGGGTGGATGGAAACAAATTTAGCTTCTCTTCATCATAGGTATAGTCCTAGTTCCCACAAATGCCCAAAAAATGAAACATGAATGTGTCAAGATTCTCATAGGTTAGGCCATGGAAGTGTGGAAGGGACGTAGGGATGATATTCTTCTTCCAGGCCTCCCCATTAGTCTCTCGGATAGGAAATAAATCATCTTGTTTATTTTCACTGTTGGGTTTTTTTATATTCTTTCCATGACTGGACCCTATATTAGGTGGGCAAACCTACCTATGGTTTTGTGCATGGTTTTCGCAAATGGTTTTGGGCATGATGGTTTTCAGTCCATGGTATTTTGTATATCTGTTCAATGGAACTACGGTTATGATAAAATCCAGGTTTAATCGATTGGGGTTTATGGATGCTTTGGCATGTATATATATGTATTGTAACATTGAAAGGAACATAATGAAAAATCAATTTGGTAGTCCCGGTTTTGGGATCCAAGTGGGGGAAATCTCTGTGTATATGTGCTTTATGTGTTATTCTCTCACCATTGTTTATTTTATGTTTTTTTAGAATTCGTATGTGGGTAAATTTTTGTACAGGGTTAAAATATACATTATTCATGAGTTGGATAGGTGATATAGGCTCTTCTTCCCCTAAGGGCCTTTCAAAGGTTTCAGGTTGCTCACCCAAAGGATTCTCTAAATCCCATGTGGTATGAGATGAACGTTCACAACCATCAAAGAAGAATGATAGTTATTTTCTTGAATGCATGAGGGTTTTGCTAGGAATTTCCCATGATTATCCCTACTCCTATGAGCCATGAAAGAACTAGGTTTTTTTTTTCTCCTTTGAGGCATGAAAGAATATATTTGTTTTTTTTTCTCCCTTTTTTTTGAAGTTTTCAAATCAATAGTACTAATGAAAAATAAAAAAAATAAAAAAGATCAGAAATGTCTAAGTAGAAAGAACACCTACTTGGACACGTCCCTGGAAACTAGGCCAAAAAGGGATGAGCCCAATATCTCATAAATAAGTTTGAGACTCCTAAGGTTACCAAATTTAATTATCAACCTCGGGTTCATACAAACTTAGAGGTGACAGTTTTATATTCACACTAGGTCAAGGTCTACTCATGTCACCTTAAATCATTGAATCATATCAAGGTATGCAGAGACCACTCTATCAACTAGCTCACAAACAGAACTTACGTGGAAGGACAAGAGTCTACTCTAATTGAAGGAAGGCAAATATTATCCTAATTGCATAATTGAAAGTGTCATTCATCAAATGTAAAGGATAACTATAATTATAAGAAAGAAAGAAAATACTAATTAAACCATGCTATTCTACTTGCAAAAATTAAATCGATATTCTACTTTCAGAATGTAAATCATCACTCTACTTGCAAATTTCTTTGAAAAGGGAAGCTTGATCTAAAACACATGACTAGAGAAACTAAAAAATATAACATCAAAAGTCAGGTCAAATCTATTTTCATTGATGATTCTCCCTTCTTATTACTAAGTTCAATGTACTTTTGCTTTAATAACTATTGGGTAATTTAATTGTGAGTTAAATTACTTGTTATTAAATTGTCAAACTTGGGGTTCATGAACTTGCAAAGTATACTTACACAATATATGCTAGTAATAAAATTTCAATTTAAGAGTGAATTCACCTATTGAAATGATGACAAACTTATTCATGAAAAATGTCTACGATGAGTATGCACACACTTTCTTTTTCAAAAGCCTTAAATTTGGAACTTGGAAATAAATCTCTTAATCTATGAAATTGAAATGAAAACTGACATGAAATTAATATATTTTACCAAAAGGAAAGTAAATCTATTCTAATGAATTCAAAGTAAATTTATTTTAGAAAGAAAAAAAATCTTATACTAAGAAAGCATTGAATTTTTAAACTATGAAATTTAAAGGCAACCTATTCTGAAAGAAGTGAGAGATCAATTGAAATTACTAATGTGTGCATTGTCAAATTATAATCATTCATGAGTATCTATCAAACAAATTGAAAAGCAATGAATCTATGAAATGATAGGAATAAAGCTTAACTTGCAAAAGAACATAAATAGAATCAGCATGAAAGAATGTAGACATTAAATCTAATCAAAAGATCATTAAATCTAAGCGGCACGAAGATCAGCTAGGGTTGAAAGTTTACAGGCACGGATCTCCATGGTAGGGCATGGACGAGGGAGCTCTACTCCCTTCTACAAGTAGGTTGTTACCATCCATGGTAAAAAGCCAATGGAAGAAGTCAAAAGTCTTGATGACGAAAGGAAAGAGAGTAGGGAAGAAGAGTAGGAGGGAGTCAAACATTGTGAAAATAAAATCTCAAAAGAAAAGGAATAAAATGACAAGGAAAAGGGAGAAAAATCAAGGGCACAAAAAGGACCTTGTAAGCCCAAATATGAGGTTACACCCAGGGCATTTTTGAATGATCTCGCGCCACAGGCACACAGAGACCACATGCAAACTTATGCTATCATTTGTAAATTCATGGGAGTATGGCCCACTGAAAAATATTTACAGACATGGATTAAATACCATTGGAAACCAAAAGGGAGCATTGAACTACATCTGGGTTCAAAAGGATTCTTTACAGTGGTCTTCAATAATATTGAGGATAAAGACAGAGTGTTCGAAGGAGAGCCCTACTTCTATGCAACTGCTAGCCTCTATATGAGGTTGTGGATGATGAAGTTTGTATAGGAGCGAAAGACTTTTACATTAGTTCCAAATTAGGTAAGAATTTACTCCCTTCCTCTTGATTACTGGCAAATAGAACCCTTAACAACAATAGGTAATAAATTAGGATGTTTTTTCAAGGCTTCAGAAGCCACTAGAAGAGGAAAAAATACTTCCTTTGCACGAATCTGTGTGGAAATGGATCTCTCTGGAGCTCTACTGGATGAGTTGATCTTGGATGTTTTTGAAGAAGAATCGGTGCAAACAGTATATTATGAACATATTCCTTTTAGATGTCATAGATTTCATGGGCATGGACACCTATTCAGAGACTGCCCTCTCAATAAAATTGAGAATAAGAGTAGAACTTCCACAATGAAAGATGCGGAAAGCTTTCAAAAATTGAGCCACATAGGAAAAGGCGGCAAAAGGGGACTTAAGCAACACCAAGCAGAAGGGCCTCAAGTTACGTAGAATAGGTTCCAAGTTCTCGAGGAAGAAGAAGAGACGATAAAAGTAGATCAAAGAATAGAGGAAAGTCCAGAGGACAAGGAGACATAGGAGGACCAATACGAACCAAAGAACAATAACATACAAAAAGAGGCTATGATGAGAAATGTAGAACTGGATATGGACCAGGAAATGACCTAGAGCGAGATGGAAATGAAGGATCATGAACTACAGGAGATTCTAGACAGAGAGCACCTAGATTTGGAAGGGTTCTTGAAACAAGGAACCATGGGAGGGTTAGATTCATTACCTCAAGAAGAGTTCTCTAGAGTACAATAATTGTACTTATGGAAAACCTAGGCTAGTGGGATGGAAAGGCAAGGTAACATGGCAAACCATGGCAAAGAAGGTGTGAAATCTATAAAATACACACCAGGATTAGCACCTCGAGGCTCAGGAAAGAAAAGAGGTAGAAAATAGCAGAATGAGCTGTTGATGGAGGTGGAAAGCTAATGATAGATTCGGGTAAGATGAAACACCTAACTAGTTACTCTTTCACTAATCTTTAATGATGAAGTTTAGTTCTTGGAACATCAGGGGTCTAGGTAGTAAAATGAAGAAAATATTACTTAGTAATAGAATGAAACAAGAAGTTCCAGATATTGTATTTATCCAGGAAACTAAATTTTCTATTCAGAAAATTAAAGAACTTCATAGTAAATGGCTCAACTGTTTTGAGTTTCTTGAAGTGAAGGCAGAAAATATAGCAGGTGGCATTCTTACTCTTTGGAATCCCCTAAAGATTGGTATAATAGATGCTGAAGCTTCCGGAAATTATTTATCAGTGGTCATTCAACCTGTGGGGGATAGGGAGATCTATCTGGTAACGAATGTTTATGGACCTCAGAGAATGGATGACAAATTGAGATTTCTAGATTCTCTTATGGATCTTAGAGAGAGATATGCTAGGATTCCATAGATTATGGGTGGGGACTTCAACATGGTCAAATCACTATCAGAGAAAAAAGGAGGCACCAGAGCTCTAACCAAAGATGCCTTAGCTTTTCAATCTTTTATGGACACTATGAAACTGGTTGATATTGATTCAAGTAATGATCTCTTTACTTGGAACAGTAAAAGAGGAGGAGGGTCTGTAGTGGCCTCAAAGCTAGACAGATTTATCATATTAGAGGACCTTATACTCAATGACAATGGAATGGAAGCAAGGATTCTTCCCTTTGGAGGATATGATCACTAGCCAATTCAACTAGAGATTAGGTGCATTGGTACTCCCATGAATAGACCTTCTAGATTTGAGAATATCTCGCTCACCCATCCAGATTTTATCAACAACATTTCAAGTTGGTGGCCTGAAGATCTGCATATTATGGGTACAAGCATGTACCTTCTTCACAAAAGACTAAAATATATCAAGCTCAGGCTAGAAGTGTGGAAGAAGAAAGAATTTGGCAATATTTTTGAAGGAAAAAAAGTTGTTGAAAACAAACTGCAAATACTCAACCAATCCCTTATCAAGGTTGGCTTTGATAAAGTCAATAATTACAGAGCCACCAAACTTGAACACGAGTGGGAAAATTTATGTAAACAAGAGAAAATATTTTGGAGACAAAAATCTAGAGTGCAATGGTTAAAGGAAGGGGAACGAAATACCAGATTTTTCCACAGATCAACCTTGGAAAACCGAACCCATAATAAAATCTCATCGATTAAGGATGAGGAAGGGCAGCTACTCAACACCCATGAAGAAATAGAAGCTCTATTAGTTCAAAACTTTCGTGGGACTCCAAAGGAAACTATTTGAAAAAGAGAGCCTTTCATTAAGGATCTAACAAGACATATACCAAGACTTGTGTCTAGAGAGGATAATTTTAATCTCAATAGGCGAGTGACTGAAGAGAAAATCAGTGAAGTCCTCAAGGAAATGTAGAATGGTAAAGCACCAGGAAGTGATGGTTTTAATGTGGATTTCTTTAAACCCTACCGGAATATTGTTAAACAATATATTCTAAATGTAGTAGAAGATTCCAGGAGGAATAGAACTATTCTGAAGGCACTGAACACCTCCTTCATTTCACTGATCCTTAAACAGGATAACTCCCTAACTCCTGATAAGTTTAGACCCATAGCATTGTGCAATGTGGTTTATAAGATTATATCTAAGGTTGTAGCTAACAGACTCAAACCTCTTCTCCCCACTCTGGTTTCTGGGGAGAAATCTGGTTATGTGGAAGGTAGACAGATTCTCAATAACATCATTCAAGCATAAGAGGTGGTGCACTCACTGACGAACAACAGGAAGGATGGAATGATCATGTAGATGGACCTAGCTAAATCCTATGATAAGTTTAAATGAACCTATATCAGGAGGGTTCTTATTTCTTTTAGGTTTGATCATAATTGGGTTCGATGGGTCACGGCTTTGGTAACTTCTTCTAGCTTTTCAATTTTGGTAAATGGTTCTCCCTCCGAGATTTTTATTCCCTCAAGAGACCTCAGGCAGGGAGATCCTCTCTCTCCCTTTCTCTTTACACTCATGATGGAAGGACTTGGTAGATCAATTTAGTAGGCAAAAGCAAAAGGAAAAATCAAGGGTCTACAAATTTCTGAGAATGGAAAGGCTTTGACTCATCAATAGTTTGTGGATGATACCATGTTGCAGGGAGTTCCTACAGTCAAAGAAGCTTTGGCATACAAACAAATTCTAATTGACTTTGGTTTGGCCACAGGTATGGAGGTTAATCTTTTCAAATCCAAAATCGTTTTCTTTAATACTGATATTGCTATTCAAAGGAATATCTCCAGAACTCTAGGCTTTTAGAGAGATTCTCTTCCTTTGAAATATTTGGGAGTCCCTCTTACTACTAAACCCCTTCATAAGAGTATCTGGGAACTGATGATTAATAAGATGCAAGATAAAATCAGGGATTGCATCATCAAATCTTTAAGCTTGGTTGGCAGATTGGTGCTTACAGAGGTTGTTCTCCAAACTATCCCAGTTTTCATTCTTTCAACACTCCCTGCACCAAAAGGAGTCTTACAACAATTCAGAACAATTCAAAGAGACTTTCTCTAGGGTAAGGGGGAGAAAAAAAGGAAATGGGCCTTAGTTGCTTGGGAAAATATTTGAAAACCCAAAAATCAAGGAGGTCTGGGTTTGGATGATCTAGAGATTCTAAGCAGGGCCTTAGGAGCTAAGTTATGGTGGATATGGGTCAAAGAACCAAAGGCCCAATGGGCTAGTATCTAGACAGAAAAATATGCCAACACTTGGGATAATAATGATCATATAAGAATGTCTGGAAATATAAAGGGCTCATACATTTGGAATAAGGCATGGGAGAACAGAGGCTTAGTTCAAAAGAATAGCTTCTAGGGAACCAGAGAGGGGGATCTGGAACTTTTTTGGGAAGATAAATGGCAAAAAGAACCAATACTGCTAAAAGAGGAATTTCTGGACCTCAGGAGAGAGATAGATATCATAGGGTTATCACAAGTCAAAGATTTTTGGGACCAAAACAATATTGCAAGTAAATGGAGAAAGTGGAGGAACATGATTTACAGGGAAGATAACCCCTTGAAAACCAAAGCTGAGGCTCTCATACAGATACTGGAACAAAGGAAGATTTTTGTGACAGGGGGGCATGACCAATTGAGGTGGGGCAACAATAATGAGAGTACCTTTAATCTTAAGGAGGCAAAATGCAAACTCCTTGAGATGGATTCTGTTGTTCCAGATAGAATATGGTAGAATCTGTGGAGGCATTAAGGCTGGGTGAAGATTAAACTCTTCATGTGGCTTGTTTATCATAAGAGAATTCTGACTTGGGATAACATAAGGAAAAGGGGTGTTTTGGGGCCTTCCAAATGTTAGCTCTGTGAAGCCTAAGAAGAAACCATGGAACACCTTCTCAATAATTGTATCTTCACCTCTAGTTTGTGGGATACTTTTGCTAACATCTTCTAAAAGAGTGACAGGGATAGAGGGTGTATCTTCAACACCCTAACCAAGCGGAGGCTTAATTATTCAGATAATGAAATTCTTGGATCAGCTTGGGCTCTTACGCTTAGCTTCATTATTTGGAATGACTGGAAAGAAAGGAACAAGAGAATTTTCAAAAATGAAAAAAGATCCCTCCAATGTGTTTTGAAGTAGACCCTAATTCAACTTAAAGAAACGGTTGGTACCATAGTGAAAAATACCCCTAAAAATCCACCTTCAGATGCTGACACGAGGATTCTGGGACTGTTGGGAATGCGGGGGCTTATGTCACAAGGCCTAAATAGAAAGGTTATGTTTATATATTCTAAGAAGGAATTTTGGCATCCTCCCCCTTTGGGCTCTCTGAAATATAACATAGACGAGGCTTCAAAAGGCAACCGGGGCAATGCAGTCTTTGGAGGGGTGATAAGGGATGATACTGATAATATCCTTTCCATCTTCCATGGAAATTTAGGCAGAGCTACAAATAACATGGCAGAATCCATGGCTATGGAGTAGTGCTTAGAACTCCTAGTGCAAGATAACCAAAAGAATGTGATTATCAAAGCTGACTCTGAGTTAATTATAAACACATTCAAAAAAATTAGTTGGGGTTCGGAGCCAAAGAAGGTTTGAAAACACTGGAGATTGATCCAGGTCTTTCAAAGGATCCACCTCCACCTCATAGGTCTACACACAGTTAGTTTTAACCATGTGTGAAGGAAAGCCAACAAACTTGTTGATTTACTGGCTAATCAAGGAGTGAATTGTACCATGAACAGGGTGCAATGGGTGGGTATACGTTGCCTCAGGAGAGTCTCATTGATCAGTGCAATACCCAAGCAGGTGAGGATATGATGGTGTACTGCACAAAAACTATGGAAGCTCTATCCAACAATTTGGTTTAATTATGAGGTGTAAGTTTTTCCTTTTCTCGTTTTTTCTTACTTTTCTCGAAGGATTCTGCTACTAGAGTAGTTGGCTGGAGGGAAGGGGTAGTACGTCGCTCAGGCTAACTTACGGTTGCAAAGGAGAAAGTGGTAGTTGCTAGAATCTGGGATCCAATGGCGACCAGAAAATTCCTAATATGCTATCTAAGGATGCAAATCTACTAGCTGAGTGGTTTCCAGTGTATCAGGGGCCTCTCGGGTGGGAAGTGGTTTTTAAAATTTTGGTGTGATCACACTCTTTGGGCGACACATGGCCAAGCGATGGTTTTGTTTTCCACCCTTATCACACGTTAACCAACAATACTTTTGCTCGGTGCGATATGATCCTAGGCCGTAGGATCTTGCTTGGCGGATCTATGACTATGATTCATCGAGCTTGTCAGTGGGGCCATAAGGTTAAAAGGCGGACTTCTAGGTAGCACAAAATTCTCCTCTACCATTGGATCAAGTTGGGAGGATCGACGTTCCGAAATCTGAGTGCTTATTGGTGGTTCCAAACTGTTAATTGGCTGGAGTCTTGGCTCAGAGAGGTCCTCCTCTACTGTTGGTTGGAGCTAGGAGTTCAAATGATGGAGATTAACAACTTTCTCCCCCTTTTCGAATTTGATGGGTTGATATTGTGACCTTGGTACTTTTTTTCGTTTAGGGTGGTGCAATTTTGTGGGTAAGGGTCAGAGTATTCACACTTAACCCGTGACCCTTGGTTATCTAGAAAGTAGTTTTTGATTAAGATCCATGTCTCCATGTAGATGGTTGTATTCTATGTAAATATTTTTCTGATTTAATGATAACAAAGGTATGACTCTTGCTTCAGCAAAAAAAAAGAAGACTTATTCATATACATATCAATCAATCATTGCTCATAATTTTAATCTTTTATGAAACATATTCATCTTTAGAGAATAAAAAATAAAAACAACATTTAGTTGGGAGAAGCGTGGCTGTCAAGAATGTATGAGGTTATGGAATATGAAAAATTGTAATGAATATCCCCCCCAACTGATGGTATTTTGTCTTTTGAAATGGGGAAAGTAATTCCACATGAGAATTTTCCAACTAAATGTCTTTTAGCATTCAATGAATTAATGATTAAACATTTCAAAAGAACATATCTTCGCTTAGTTAAAAGGTCAATAATTTTTGCATGTGTGAGATCTTGGTTTATACTATTGGATCATATAATGTGAAGCAGAAGAATCTGATATGATTCTTCATCCCTTGGTTGTATGAATAGTGGATGAAATATGAAATTGGAATCTTTGTGCATTCTTAATGTTGGGACTACTACTAAAATCTAAAGCTAAATTTCGATTTATTAGAGAACTGCTACAAGCTGCTGGAATCATACAATCTTCATTCATATTCGCATTGTGGCATAATTATTTTTCTATGTGAATAAATTTTGTTGATGTAGAACATAGAAAGAGTGTTGGATCATCAACCATTAATGAATGTCATTAACCAACATGAGACTACTCAACATTAATTTCAATGAGAGTCAATATGCCCAAGTACATTTTACTAGGTATGTATAAATGGGTTGAAGTCGAGTCAACTAGAAAATCCAAGAAATATGGGACATTGATGTATTCCTAGTAATCATTAGCAAAAGAACTTTCCATTAAGCCATCCAAGCCTCAAGGTACTAAAAGGAAATAGAGTCTCAAACCTAGATAATGTGCTGAAGTCAATGGGTCAACACTTCCGAGAAGAGGCCCTTAATGAATTCCCCCATCATCTAACGTGAGCATAAAGTAATGATGTAAAGGACCATTGATGAAATATTTTCATTATGAAGCAGGTTTGATTTTGCAAAAGGAAAATGAGGTAACTCAACAATGTAAGTGACTTGAATGACTTTATTCATGGGTTAGGGATGAAATTTAAGTGAGGTAGGAAAATGTGAAACTTGCAAAGGAAAATGATTTCGAGTTAATGTTGTAGGAAGATAGAAATTCATGGATGAACTGTAAGATTAGGGAAATATGAGAATGAATGAATAGAAATGGCATGATGAATGTTCTTCTAACATGGACTTGTTTTCTTCATGTTCTCCTGACAAGGTAAACTCACTTTTGGAGACCACTTGTGCATAGATTAATCTTCTTTTATCATCTTGGAACCTCCAAAAGCTTAGCACTTATCTGCAATAAAATGTAAGATTCTCGAAGGATAGAGGAGATGAATATCTCTTCATAGGATATTATGCAACAAATTCATAAATATTTCCAATAATACGAATTCAAGGAAGATAAAACAAAAATGAAATGCACTTTTACCTATGAGGAAGTGATGCATCTTGGATTGTCTGTCAATATTTTGTTGATAATTTTTTTGTTTATATCTAATTTCAGTGATTAAAAAATGAGGTTAAAGAAAATTCATTTCAACAACATGTTTTTAATGATTTAATGCTTTTTCCAAGTCCAATTACATCAAAATCCATAGAAAATGACAACTTTTTTATTATCTCAAATGCTTATGAAAATTATCTCATCGTGTAATTTTCATTGATATCTTTGCAACGACGCTTGAATCTCTTCAAAATGGCATCATATGATAAAGTTATGCCCTTTTGAATTTTTTTAGGAAATAGTAAAAATATGGGTGATGGGTGCCATGTGGGAGCACATGGGAGTGACATGCGGGAACACCAGAATGTGTTATGAAACCAGCTCAAGAAAAAGATAGAAAAAATAGATCAACGCCTTAAAATTCAGCCTCTTCGAGGGCGCAACCTCCTTTACATTACATAAATGAACAATTTTTTGACGATACTGTTGAAAATAATACTGAGAGGGGGGGTGAATCAGTATTATCTAGTCCTTTTAACAATTCTTCCTTATTTATACTTTGAATTATTACCATAAAAATAATGAGCATGAACAAGAAAAACAGACAGTCACATCAAAGAACACCAGATATAAGGTGGAAACCCAATGTGGGTGAAAACCACCTGCTGCAATATGTCTCTATCTTCTTTCAAATTAGAAACTCCTTTTACAATGGTCTTGTACTGGTGCAGTCCTTTACCAGTACGCAGGCTGCAACCTGCAGAGAGGTACAACTCTCTCTCGTTTTCCAGTCTCTCCTGGAAGGGAGCTACAACCCCCTACTTCTTTTCTTTCAAGGACCACTTTTCATAAATTTTCAAACTGGATCCATAAATATCAAATGATCATCAAGTACCAGTAAGTCACCCAGATAACGAGATCCACAATAACAGAAAACTAAACCCAGAACACCTTCTGCGGTGTCTCCTGCCACGCCTCCTGCGGCATCTCCTGCGGCACCTCCTGCAGCGTCTCCTGCGGTGCCTCCTGTAGCATCTCCTGCGGCGCCTCCTGTGGGCGCCTCCTGTGGCATCTCCTCCGGTGCCTCCTGCAGCGCCTCCGCACTTCCGCAGCTGCAGCGCTCGAGAGATCACCCTTCACAGATTCGCTTTCCACTTCACTTTCATATAGATCGAGCTTTTGAAACAATAACCCAATATTTCAGATCTTAAGATATTCAACCCAAAAGCATACACAAGCCAAATGATCTACTTTGCTTTATATAGGCAAGCTCTTCCTCAAATCATGGACCAATACCACGGGCCAAAACCATAACAAACCAATACCATCAACTCAATACTAGGGATCAACACGTCTGTCGAGATGCCATGGTCCAAAAACCATAGGTTCAAATTCCAAGGACTAACTACCATGGACCAAAGGTAAGTTTTCCCACATGAAATAAACTTTTCTCTGCATAAAATTCCGTGAACTTTTCTCCACATGAAAATAAACTTTTATAAACTTTTCTCTCAGAAAATTCCGTGAACTTTTCTCCTGCGTACTTCTTAATTCTCATCATACTGAGAGCCATGCCATGGGTGTTGCCATCAAGTACTCCCCCTTTGGACTTGATGGCAAAGGTTACTTGTGAACTGTCATCTGATCCCTTTTTGTTGTCCGGTAACCCATGAACTTTATGACATCTGATATTTCTTTTGTAGATTCATCTAAATGTATACAAGTGAGATGATCTTCTATGAGAGGGTTGCCATCAAGTACAACACATGCATCATAATGCCAACAATC